>JAUTBT010047727.1:0-16302 GCA_032361225.1 Lepetodrilus schrolli | reverse complement strand
TTCCTCCTGCCATAAACTGACAAGTCGTGATATAAGTGAAAGAATCTTGAAAGCGACTCTAAACCCCAATTTAAAAATTGGATTTCAAGTCTTGAATATTGTATTATTGATTGTAAATGCCTTTTCAACATGATACTTCAGTGTTGGCGTGAACAGCCGGAAGGTGACATGTCTGACATGTATGTATGACAGCAAGTGTCAGTACGTCAGTGCCAGTGTCAGTAGTTCACTCACCTACTTACTGCTGGGTTGTTTGGGTCCAACTGTACCCTACTACTCCCTGGTGGAGCTGGCAAGCATGCGTGAAGGTAGGTCTCACAGCATTTGAAACTCCAGAAAACCTTCTGTTTAAAAATAATAATAATTATTATAGTATTCTCATTACATTTCATTTCATTTATATTTTTTTTCATTTTATTTTATTTTATTTTATTTTCTTAATGCCATTTAATAAAATTTTATTTTATTTTATTTTCATTCATTTAATTTAATTTAATTTTATTTTCAATTCTTAATTTAATTTTCCATTTCAATTTCAATATCAATATCAAATTCAATTTTCATTTTTTACAGATCACTTTGAATGTTTAAATGTGACATTCAAATTTTGATGAGTATACTCTATTAAGAATGTAATTACATGTATCATCAATAATGATAATTGTTTTAGTTTCTCGTATGGAAAACAACACTGTCCTGCGGGAAAAACTGGCACGAAAAGCCCTGCCTAAAGTGAAAGATATTCAGATTACCTTGAAAAATGGAGAAAGTAAGTCTCACTCAGACATTATCAATAATTTAATTTGTTTTGAAATATATTTCTGGTAAGCAAAAATTTTGTTTCTTTTTGACAAGTATATGCAGTTCCACTAAGACCTCTGACACTGCATGTAGTGTTTAATATGTGCACTACATGTAAAAGCAAGAGTCATATCATTAGACATTTGAGGAAATTTGTGGAATTTTAACCAATGTATGTTGCATTAATCATATATTTGGATGAACAATGGAACTGTAATTCCTTGTTTTAGAAATATGGGGTCGGATGTTGCTACCTCCCAAGATGAAAATGGATGAAATAATTCTGTACCCTCTGGTGCTCAATGTGTGAGTATAGTCAGTTGTTGTCGTAGTCATTGTCACACCCACCATTTGTCACTATCACCAGCTTCTTGAAGACCTTGTGGAATAGCAACTTGGCCACGACATCATCAGCGATGAACTCAATCACCAGTATCACATTTTGAAACATTACACATACTCCAGCTCCTGCTACAATTTAGACCCTGTAATACTAAAGTGATTGTGCCATGTTTGACAAAATTAGACAATGACAGAGTTATGCTACAACTCCGACACTGTAACACCAGTGTATATCGTATTGTATATAGTATTGTAAATAGTATTGTATATAGTATTGTATATAGTATTGTATATATAGTATTGTATATAGTATTGTATATAGTATTGTAAATAGTATTGTATATAGTATTGTATATAGTATTGTAAATAGTATTGTATATAGTATTGTATATAGTATTGTAAATATAGTATTGTATATAGTATTGTAAATAGTATTGTATATAGTATTGTATATATAGTATTGATTATAGTATTGTATATATAGTATTGATTATAGTATTGTATATATAGTATTGTATATATAGTATTGTATATAGTAATGTATTTAGTATTGTATATAGTATTGTATATATAGTATTGTATAAATAGTATTGTATATAGTATTGTATATAGTAGTGTATATATAATATTGTATATAGTATTGTATATAGTATCGCAATTGACACATTTCCATGATGGCCATGACACATGCTCTTTCTTATGTTCTCATGTTTCTCTGTTCACCTCACATGCTCCTCCTCATTCACCTCCTCACCTCATCATTCACCTCCTCCTCACCTCCTCATTCACCTCCTCACCTCATTATTCACCTCCTCATTCACCTCCTCCTCATTCATCTCCTAATTCTCCTCACCTCGTCATTCACCTCCTCATTCACCTTCATTCACCTCCTCATTCACCTCCTCCTCCTCATTCACCTCCTCCTCATTCACCTCCTCATTCACCTCCTCCTCACCTCCTCATTCACCTCCTCCTCACCTCCTCATTCACCTCGTCATTCACCTCCTGTTCATGCTTCTTTCATTCTACTCCTCATGCTATAGCTATGGCAGCCCGGGCTCCCAGAAGGTAACAGACCAGTTTGCTGTTGGCTGGGAGACGTATCTCACCAGCAGCAAGAACTACATCTACGCCTACGCCGATGGACATGGATCTGGGGGGCGGGGCCAGACATTTCTACACGCCATCTACAAGAAATTGGGAACCGCTGAGGTTGACGATGCCGTGGAAGCAGGAAAGTACGGAGATCTACTTCATCATCTGCTTCATCATTATATTGCCATAATCAGTTCACTGTTGCTTTTAACTCCTGCATAGTAATTAGCTATTTCCCTAAACTATATTCAGTACAAATGTAAAGAATATGTAATTAAAACTCTTTATACAATGTTGTGTATGGGTGAAATATTCCACTACTACGTAAATCACTAATTCATTCATTCATTATCCGTATTTATTGACTTCCACCAATGCCAATGGTAAAGACAGTACAGTGAGGTATTGAGTGTTTTATCATACCATAGTTATCAGGTATTTATTTCCCTTCCAGACATATGACCAAAGAACACTACGTTGATTCAACGAAGATGGCCATATGGGGATGGGTGAGTTTTTATACTAAACAAATTTCTAAGTAATATCATTTTAGGAAATGAGTCGATACTGTTTAAGGGTATAGCTAAATTTAGTAAAATTGATACATTACATTAATTTTATGTGCCATGTGTCATTCTTCAATTCTTGTATTAATAGAAAATTGACATATATTGTATTATCATGTTGTATTCTATGGCTTTATAGTCGTATGGTGGCTACTTGACCCTCTCTGCACTGGGTCGTGGAACAGGCACCTTCCCCTGTGGTATAGCAGTGGCGCCCGTCACAGACTGGATCTACTATGGTGAGTACCAACTGTTATCGCCTCAGTCTTAAGTTCAGAGACATTGCAGGAATTATTTGGATCCATTGCCATCGAATGCAGATAAAATTATTGTATCACTACAAGTCGTAACTCCCTATACATGTTAAGAGAATTATCATTGGGGCAGGTGGTAGCACAGTGGTAGAATGTTCGGACTTAGGAGTCAATGATCCCGAGTTCAAATCCCGTCCCGGGAGCCCCGCATCAATCTTCGCGAAAGTTACCTTTTTGACGCGATATTGATAGGATGCGCTGTTTGTAGAGTGGCAATGCAGTTATCATCCTTGGTCTTGTCAGTACCAGCCAATGCTTGCAGGTTTACTACAACGTTCAGCACTACGGATGTTGTGGGCTTCCTCATGCCCTAAACTGACAAGTTGTAATATGTGAAAGAATCTTAAAAGGGACTCTAAATGCCAATTCAAAAAAATACAATAAAAATATTATTCTCATAGCTCTATTGATTTTTAATGGAAGGGGATGTGATTCTCTCAAAGCATGTTAATAGTAGGCTTGCAGCCACGGACAGAGCATCAGTCCTGGATACTCCTATCTAGGCTTCAGTATGCTAATCTGCTGAGTACTAAGAACATACCCACATTTATCCCTGTATATTTAAAACCGGTTTCTTTTTCCAAGATTCTGTCTACACTGAGAGGTATATGGGCAGTCCCAAGCCAGATGAAAATGGCATGGGTTACAGGGTAAGTTGGATAGAACTCCTTGGAAGTCATAGTGTGGCATTGATGTCGACATGAACACAGCTGTTAAACACATCAAGCTCTCAGTATTCACTTCTACGAAAGGTGGAACTATTTAGTATCCACATAGTCAGTTAACCCTATTTCTGCTGGAGGCAGCTGGATATGCCATAACAGAAGTAATTGTATGTTACATGTAAGTCAAAGCTTTCACAGGCTAATAAATGTGCTGTGAGGGGTTTAAATGAGAAGTTACCAATTGTTCTCCTTCTGGAAATTGATAACCTTTTAAGCCATTAATATTCTTATTCTATTTTCACAGAATTCAAATGTATCACAACATGCCAGCAATTTAAAGAAGTCAAAGTTTCTGCTGGTGCATGGCACAGGAGATGGTAAGAATGATTACAAAATATTGTATTCCTGTAATTGTATTCACTTTTCATAATTGAATATTTTCTCACCATTGTGTAGTGTGTAATAAGTTAATATTTTGCCCAGAACTATTTTTAGATTATATCTTTATAAGGAATGCTTAGAGTTTGCCAACTGTTTCTCATTCATAGCAGTTCACTGTAGTTCCAAGCCATAACAATGCTCTCTGCATTTCCAAGTCATAACAACACTCTTTGCATTTCCAAGTCATAACAATGCTCTCTGCATTTCCAAGTCATAACAATGCTCTCTGCATTTCCAAGTCAAAACAATGCTCTCTGCCTTTCCAAGTCATAACAATTCTCTGCATTTCCAAATAACAATGCTCTCTGTATTTCCAAGTCATAACAATGCTCTCTGCATTTCCAAGTCATAACAATGCTCTCTGCATTTCCAAGTCATAACAATTCTCTCTGCATTTCCAAGTCATAGCAATGCTCTCTGTATTTCCAAGCCATAACAATGCTCTCTGTATTTCCAAGCCATAACAATGCTCTCCATGTTTGCAGACAATGTCCACTTCCAGCACACGGCACAGCTAATGAAGGTTCTAACTGAGGCCAATGTCTATTACCGTACTCAGGTGAGACTGCAATGTGCTGACCCTATATCGGCTTGAGCACACAATAGTAGAGTTTAGCTAACGGCAGGCACCAGAGCAGCTGTGAATAGTGCATGTCAAAATAATAGAATGTAACTATGTAGTCCTGTATCCTGTTGGTAAGCCCCGAGATTATGAAACATTTTGAGTACGATTTCATGCTCAACTCAAAGCTTTGTTCATAAATCCCAATGTATAATTTCAATCTGTGCGTAGAAACATTTCATAATGTCAGTTTATTTGCTGACTATAACAAACTTGCTTATAATACTTGCTGAAACATTTAAATGAACTTCTCCAAACATTTCTCCAAAGTTAGTCCAACCATGTTAAAATAATTTAGTTTTCTTGTGTTTAATGCTAGAAATTGTTTACCTCAACTACATTGTAGAAAGAATGTCGAAAATGTAAAACTATAAACTGTGAACCCTCATAACAGACTGTTGCCCAGGACCCAATAGACTCAATAAAATGATCATTGTTATATATGAGTCATGACTATATATGTACATGTTTTGGAAGGTATCTCTCTTAGCCCTACAATCATTCTGTGAAGCAGGACCATGTTCAGTGACAGTAATGATGACCAGAAGAGCACTGTCTGTTTCAGATTTACCCAGACAAACACCACGGACTATTAGGAGGAAACACAAGGCGCCATCTATACGAAACAATGGAAGATTTTCTAGATGAATGCTTTGGTGGACATTCACTTAAATTTGGAAAACCACCAACTGCCATGGAAATTCAAGCTGAAGCCAGCAGATAGGAAAAGTGGAACCTTTTAGAGACATCTGTATTTTATCATTGGTATTTATACACCGAAGATCCAAAGACAAGATAACTTCTATGTTTTCTAATCCATCAGCAGCCCCATGGGACAAGAACCAATGCTGGACTTTGTGTCTGATGATGTGGTGTGATCAGAGGTGATTCATGATAAGTCGCTGTGTGAAAGGTTCATTCTTACTATGATAATATTGCACCAGTTTTTACCATATGTGATACGTCTGTTAAAAGACCACCAGCTAAAACACCCTGTACCATTGCAGTCTGTTGAAATATTAACATGATGTACACAAAAAGTGGTTGTGACATTCCATTTAGTGCAAGCACAGCATAGGATTATGAAATTTTGTTAGCATTTTGAAGTCTGACACTGGACATATTGATGACAGATGGAGTGTCATTGTTCAATTGGAAGAAGATACTCTCAAAGTTCAGGAGAAATCTTTTTACATAGTAGAACTGTGTCATGCACAAAATCATGCTCCAGTCCAACAGGGACATGAACAGAACCCATGAACAGAACCTATAACTATGAACAGAACCTATGAACAGAACCTGTGAACAGAAACCTATGAACAGAACCTATGAACAGAAACCTATGAACAGAACCTATGAACAGAACCCAGCAACATCACAATCATGCCACCAACATCAGTATCAAGAATCAACAGCATGACTAACATCTACGTAAAGTTCATCAGAATAATAGACTTCTATATAAATATTTGCTTGAACAGACGGAGACCAAGATCTGAATATCTAGGATGGAAATAAGAACAGTTAATGTCTTATTTCCAGTAAGCTAATGGATCTTCCAAACATTTTGGGATTGCCAAAATACTTTACTACCAAGTCACTCTGAGAATATCCCACTTGACCCCCACCCGACCTCCATTTTATTCTGGCCTACCATTCCCCTAGAAACTAACAAATCTAAACTATATATGGTGTAGAGTTCAGGTTTGTAGACCATTTATTTGCTGTACATGAATTAACATCAATGATGAAAGTATATGTACAAAAGATGAAGCCAGCAGATAGAAAAATAGCACAGATTTACCAATATTTTTACACATGAACTACAAATAAAATATAGCTTTTTCAGCCCAAAGCATCCATTAAATAATTTAACTCCATGCTGGAGGCAACCAGATATGTCTTAAAGAACAATGCATGTCTAATCCAGCAAGGATAGGGTTAAAATAATACTTTTTTTAAAATAGCTCCTTCAAATTTCATTCATGAATAGAATACACACAAACCTATTGAAATAGAATTTAGTGTTTTAAAATTGAATTTAGTGTTTTACAATTGAATTTAGTGTTTGAAAATTGCTGTTTTACCAGAATACGGGTTGATCCTTTGTATGAGGTTTTCAGCTTGGTATTTTACCTGAATAACAAGTTTAAATCCTTTGTGAAATGTTAGTGTCATACAGGATCAACACTTAAACACAAGTTCTGTGCAGATGGTTGTAGCTGTAGCCGCATAGATTGACAGGGCATAGTCAATCCTGTGTCAGTCAAAATCACCGATTGACAGGGCACCTATGGATGCCTCTCACAAGATGACAGTTAATCATAATAGCCCAGGTAATCAACAGTGTGCTAAAGATATCATGTCCCAGTGAAGTGTGAAGTTCAACTCAGGGCTGCATTGTGTAGTATTATAATAAATAATTGTTATAGGTTACTAAAACAGTGCACTCCATAAATATGCATAAGTATCTGTTTTATATATATACCGAATATAAGAGAAACTTGTTACCATTGGTACTATGTAATATTTGTGACTGCAAAAACAATTTTAATATGAATGTGAATTCATCATTAATATTGTTTGACCAGATCATGATGGACATAATTATTGTTTGACCAGATCATGATGGACATATTGTTTGACTAGATCATGGCAGTCTTGTGGAGAAGTCCATTACTTTCCTACTTGTAACCATATCCATGGACAATTTAAGTTGTTAGGAAATAGTGTATTCAGATATTTGCTTTGGTTCTACACTAGGTATTCCAATAAGACCCACAAGCCAAATTGACAAATGGAAACTTTTCGTATTTTTAAAGAATTAAAGAAAAGAAAAGAAAATATAAAAATATTGAAAACCATTCCGACATGTGTGTAGACAACTCAAATATACATACTTTTAGGTTAATACATTTGACCCTGAAATATGTTAACAAACTGTGATTGTATGCCTTTCAAAAAGTAGATTTTCTTTTTTTCAAACATGTCCATTTCTATTTTCCACAATTAAGAAAAAATGTACTGTGTAAATATCTTGCTGAAGGTAACAGTACCATTTCCAGTTCAATTAGTTTGCGATGTCTGAAATGACAGGGTGAAATTCTGCACACATCATCGTAGTTAGCAGTAGGATCACCTCAGTATTGGGTGGTAGTCTTCCATCTGCTTCCAACCTTCTTGGGGTGTGCATTGCTGTGAGTTTGTAGTCCATGGTACATCCACTACACCACACATCTCCATTCATTGTAGTAGGAGAGAAAATAATCCATTCCGGGCATAGTGACATTGTCGATTCCTTGATGTGTTTTATGTACATCTTGACATTATGTACGCAATATAGCATGTCCTGACTCGCTCCATCATAGGGATATCATAGGGATACATATTATTATATACTACACAACGTTGCTATGGATATTTACAAACATTCAAATGTACACGCTAACTGAAAGCTATGATACTGCAGAGAAGTCTGTCATTGTAAGATTTAAATGGTGCATGGCAATTTACAAGTGATCCTTCGTACTAATTATGAGAGTGATAATCTCTTTGACATGTTTATAGTCAAGTTGATATTAACTTAACCGAGTTGGGGCTCATTAAGGCTTGCCCACTAATGTTTTATATTACAATACACTTGATTGAGACAGTCTAAATTGTAAAACCACATTAAGAATATTTGCACAAATATCACAGTGACAAATATATAACGTAGAATGTACATATGAAGATTTTAAAGTTCAGTTATTGACATTGACTGAAACTGCTGAATAGAATAGATTAGAATGCTAAAATGAACATGTTTACCGATTGTATGAATAGTTTTTGTAACTGACAAACTGTTTATGCATTTAACATTGAATTTGTTATCCATTCAGTCCTATTCTGTTTTAGACTATACATAGAAATCAATGGCGATTACATTTTCAGTTTAGTATGCCCAGCAATGGTACGACATTATTAGAATGGTTCTATCTCACAATGAGATGTGATGTCATGTTGGCAAATGGTCAGGATTTTGCTTTTCATTTGCTATGTATAATAACATTACTATATCCTACATCGATAAGCATAAGAGAACACTTTAAAAGTGCACTTTCAGTTAGGATGTAGTAATATACTCAACAAAATTAATTAAGGGCCAGGAGCCATTTTGAATAACTATATAAATTTAGCCTTATTTAAATTGAACGAAGAATTTCCAAATGTCTACAGGATCCAGGTACTTTTCAAGAACTTGCAGACACGTATACGAAAAATGGCACCAGGTTCCTCAAGGCAAGTTATAAATTTGGTAAAAAGCTTTCCCACAAAATATCTGCCAGCCCTTAATTAATTTTGTTGAGTATATATATATACATGCATATATAATGTTCATGTTTTCTAAGCTTATCCAAGGTTTGTACCTCCTACCTTGCTCATATTAGTTCAGCATATATGTGATATTAGAGAAGTCAAATTATTTACTCATCAGAGTACTGTATGTATATATTGTTGAATTTACCCGTTGTATATGATCACAGTGTTTTATTAACAACTTTTTCAATCATTGGTTATGTATAGTATTATGATAGATGTCATTGTCTGTTTGTTGCCTGTCTTCTTGACCTAAAATATCGGGTGAACTAGAAATGTTTGAAAATTTTACTTAATATGGTGTAAGAAATACAGTATTCATGTTTCAGTCAAAACGGTTATTTTTTTTACTTTCCAAGATGATATAGAGAATAGTAAACAAGATTCCATGTGATACAATGTTTATGAATGGTTTTGGTATCTGATGAGCAAAAGCGAGTCAGATACCAAAACTAATCACAGGTTTCATAAAAATCAGTTGTGCGAGTGTTTATCAAGTCTTTAAATTTTGATCACATAACACAATTAATAACTTGACCTGTAATGTTATTGTCACGTAACCAGCCAAAAGTAAATTATTCAGTGCTAATACATTTTATATTTGTAAACTGTAGAATATATTAAATGTTGACATGAAAGGCAACTCAATTGGACTTTTCTTATTGTAAATACATTTTCTCACACATCAGCACTATTTCTATATGAATTTTTTTTATGAATTCTACAAAATATTTTTGACAATTCATTCTCCTTTTGACAATTCATTCTCCATTTCTTAAAGTTATTTTGTTGATATTCCATCATTCAAGATCAGAACTAAATTAATTAATGATTGGAAAAACCCATGCTATTTAGTTTTTATATAACCTAAAAGTTTCTGAAAGGTTTAGAATGCTTGTAAGTCTGCCTAGATAACAAAAGAAAAATGCGTAAATGTTTACCTAGATTTCTAGCAGTGAAACATAGAATGTGAATATAATTTTATAGCAATTTTATTATGTAAATTGGTTCTGTACACTAATGTTTGAAATCTAACAGTTGTGACCAAGTTGAGATGTTCTACTAAAATTGAATACAGTTCCATATATGGCATCGAAAGCACTACCTCAAACTGTGTGTATGTACGTTTAAGCCTTCAGCCTTTATGAATAGTTTTTAAAGGCATAAGTTCTTAACATTGGGAATTAATATAATAGTGATGATTTGCTTTAACACTAACTGTAGTGTAAACAAACAAAGCACCTTTTTTTTTCATCTTGCAGGAAAACAATTCTTCACATTTCAATGTACATTAATATTATTCCTACAGCTTTCACGGTTTTCCCAATCGTAAATAAAACACATTAAACCACACGCTTGTCTGTGTTTGTACTCAAAATATACGAACTGTATGCTGCTTAATTTCAACAGGCATTGTGTCAGAAGCAATCAATGAAATCAAGACAACAGCAGCATTATTAATGTTTATTAGTCGCCCAATCTCAACAAGATAATGTATTTTAACCGTGTGCATATATTCCCTCTGCAAGTACAAAATTTAATTAATATTGCAATGGTCTGGTTCACCCTGCTTTATCTCGTGGATCTACAACAGCTCTAGTACACATGCACTATTAAGTCCAACAAGCCTCTAATTATTGTTTCTACATAATTGTACTCACATAAATTGTCACATAAACACATAAAGTTTTATTATTAAATAACAATACTGAATCGTAAGATTTCAAAGACAGGTATTTAACAAGATAAATCCTGGTTTGTGCTCATTATTTATACACTGTTGTGAAATCCATTTTTACATTAATTGATTTACTGAATAAAATACATACGGTATATGTATATCACTATATATCTGAACGTATTGTCAGAAATCAATAATGCAAGTATGCTGATAAACAGGCGGATACTGTCAGTTGATGGGGTAATGGCCTCTGATAAACAGGCTGATACTGTCAGTTCATGGGGTATGGCCTCTGCAAACTGGTGTTACTCAAGTAAAACAAAAACCTGAAGTAGATCAGCCAAATATTGCATAGATCGTAACATTGGGACAGAAAATGGAGAAACATAATCTTAAATAAGAGCTGCAGGAAAAGTTGTGCTGAACTGATGAAATATGTATATGTAAAATATATTATCTGATATTGATGGACATTGTGACACTCATCTCGCTGTTGATAACCCTAACTCAAGACAGTGGATAGTAACTATGGACGGCTCAGATATAACTTCTTCAACAAATAGTTCACATATATATATATTTAATAAGAGATTCACAATTTGCGCAATGCAAGTACCTTCGGTAAGGATGATGGTGATGGTAAGGATGATGGTGATGGAAACCACGGTAGATGGTGATGAAGCAACGTTAGACAAGACACATGGTAATTTACTGTAAATGCACTGCTGACAATACTATGGTTAGGACCAAATGAATACCTTTTGTTTTTTAATTGGGGTTTAGAGACGTTTTCAAGATATTTTCATGGCTTGTCAGTTTAGGACTGGAGTAAAACTGCAACATCTGTGGTGCCGAATATTGCAGTAAACCCACAAGCACCGGCTGGTATTGATGGACCAAGGATGATAACTGCATTGCAACAGTACAGACTGCACTATTGCATTAGATGATGATGATGAATTATTGCTTTACATCGCAGCGGGAATATTTCACCCATACGCGACGACTATTGCATTAGAAAGAAATACACTGAAAATACTAGACAAGCTTCCCTGATAACAACCAATCACAGCAGGTGTTTATCAGACTCTCACTGACATTGGAACCAACATACAACTATAGATTACTGGCATCACATAAGTTAAAATACTGCATAGTTATGACATGGTGATATTTTACACATTTGTAATAAAAATAGCTCTTTTCTCAGGACTGATCACAAGGAGCTTTTATCATACATATAATATCCATATTTACTAGATACATAATTTGCATAATTTATTGATGAGACAGTAAAATTGGCACTGAACTTTCAAACTTAACATACACAAGACATTGAGGAGGAGCTCTAACACCAAGAAATAAATACCTCATGTACAAGAATTTCACAAAGCATAATTGTGCATGACATAGTAACAGGCTACAATTGCATAATTACCATTATCATAATGATATTAATAACATTACATAAAAAATATTGGTCATCTCTATATTAAGTATATTGTGCAATAAACAATTTATAACTCAAGTGCATGTATGTATAAAAAAATAATGAGTTTACACCCCTATCCGAAACATGTATACACATATTAGCATATACACATGACAGATAAACAGGGATTGAAACAAAAGTGTTGGAAATCAATGGCCTAGTGATATACTAGTAACTACCACATAGCATTTCGCTATTGGACATTTTTTCACCTGGTTTTATTTTTATTTTGAAAAATATAAATGCATTTAAAAGTAGGATATTTCCTGATAATTAGGCCATAGGTATTTGATTCCCTGTTTATGGATGTTTTTGTGATAATTTTGGGTCTGGCGTTCTAAAATAAAAACAGAAAATAAATGTAATTGATCAATATAATTGTCAATAATTGTTATAAACACGTTGTTTAGATTTGAATGCTTGTCAATAGCAGTAATTGTTATAATTTAGACATATTTTACATATTTACCAGCAAGTAATCAAATTGGCTTCAACTTTGGGTCCACCATTGCCAGCCATTCATGTTCAATGATGGGTTATACGACCTTTTCCGTCACCATTTATTATTATAAATTCCAAAAGACTTGTGCACTGTCGGCGGAATATAATAAAAATAATTATTTTTATTTTCCAAAGTGGAAAAAATAAAGTCAGCGGATCCATAAACCAGGGAATCAAATAACTATGGCCTTAATAAAAAATAAAAAATGTATACCAATACATTTATTCTCTAAGCACCATGCTCACCTGAGTATTCATTTGTGAAGTGATGTATTCATTGGTTCAGCACAACATGGGTATATCCAAGAAAACTTGGACAATGAAATTTGCAATTAACTTTCAGAGAGTCAAAAATGATATGAGCTGCCAATAATTTGATCAGACTTCACAGATGTGAAAAATCTTAGCAGTTAACAAAGAATACAAGTCAATAATTCATCGTATAATAATGTAATGTATCAGAGTGTAATTGCATTCATGAGAAATGAAACTATTTATATATTTACACAGTAAACAAGATAAATCATCTCAGTTATTAACTTATTAATAACACAATAAATAATAGTAACAAACTTTGAAACAAAAATGGTGCATATTTTGCATAGTACATTTCACCTGTTGGCATAACCCTTTAAAAATGTCAAATGGTACATAAACATACCTATATCATAATAAATATCCCAATTACTTAATACAATAATTACAATAAGATTACCACTCTCCCTACAAAATTCCTATCACGTTTGAGCAATTGCATCGCGTTGAGAGAGAGCTGTGTTGTCCACTGTCTGGCCACTACTTGAAGCTGTATTTATAGCACCATTGCTCTCACCACTTTCAGAACCAGGACATGCAGGTTTCTCCATCTCTTTCACACTTACACTAACACTGGATGGTTCAGAAAGTTTATCCACTTCCGATTTCACAGAAACATCCAAATTATCTCCCCCTGTTTGTGTTAGGGGTGGGGAGGGGTTATGTCCCTTTTCAAGAGATTCATTTTTCTGTTCATCTGCTCCAGGATTTTCCCCCTTGTGTTCAATGTCCGTAGGGCCTTTACTACTATCCTTGTCTGTGGGTTTGCCCACTTTGGAAGGACTGGTGATGAGATGTTTGTGTGCTGGGTTGTGAAGCGTCGTGACTGAGTTGAAGTTGGTCAAGATGGGAATGGAGGGAGCGACCAGCTGGAGTTCTTCCTGTTCCACCTCCATTTCCAGTTGCTTCATGAGCTCTGCCAGCTTGTTGGACTTCCGCACCTCGTTCTGGTGGATGATCGTGTACAGGTGCTCCGTCAGCCTCTCTTTCAACTCGCCCTTCTCGAACAAACTCATCTTGGCGTTGATGAACTCTTGTTCAGCTTTGTTGTATCTCCTCCTGAAAAATATAGAAATTATGTACAACACGTGCTGGGACGATCAACAACACAAAAACACATATATCAATATCCTGGCTCACTTTTCGTGATATGGCCATACCATAGCAGGGAGTGACATGTCTTAATTTTGTCTGGGCTATCGGTACAACCCATTTGTGAAATGCAATTGAATTACTGTAAATCATAAAATTGTAGCGTCATTAAACTATAGCGACCGGTGGATTATCGACCTATTAGCGTCAGAAAATGTTAATGAGCTCATCCACATTTAGAAAATAATTTTGATATAAGTTTATCTAAATTGCCAATGTGTAACACTGTTGGTAATGAATAGTATCAACAAAAACTAATTGCACATGTAAATACAATAAATACCTTCTCTGCACTATAACAGGAAATTCTAAGGCCAATAGACCAGTCCATTATACTGCATAGGTAAACAATATAATTGTTGTATGAATGAATGAATTAGTGCGTTATGTCGCAGTGGGAATATTTCACCATACATGACCAATAAAATTCTACTTTGGTTGACAGATAGGACGGACTAGTTTGTTTTTACAAACATAACCAGGTAATTTTATTATCGTGTGCTCATCAAACCTAAATTGCCTAAATTTAGTGCTAACTTAAAATGTGACCATGCGGTTATGAATGCAGATGTCGACTGCCATCTTGGATCATTTAACGTCGATGCTTTCCTATCTAAAAAGGTTATTTATATTTATACAATATGTTCCTTTACTATATAAATATAGTTTATCACATTTTTGTTTTGTGTTTTACAATGTATTTGTTTTTGAAACTGATGCTATTATACAAGGATATTACACACACGAACAACATCAGTGACAGGAAGAAAGGTCTACACACGTACATCTACAGAATAGTGGCAAAAAATATAAGTGAATGAAATGTTAATGTCTATGAGCAACTTGTTAAATTCGTTAAAGTTTTTTATGCTCATTAACATTTTATGATTTACAGTATTTGAAGCATTATCCTAGCTAGTAGGTATTATCGTGAAAAGTGTCCATTGCTGTCATCATGCTAATAGTGAAAGTGAAAATAAAACTCAACTGAGCTTCCACGTAATCAATGCTGGCCATCTCTATCTTGTCTCTGATGACACCAATGTCGGCAGACAGCAGTGTGTCTAGATGACTCAACTCTACTTGGATCTTTGTCAACTTCTGCGATTCTGCTTTTGCTTTCTTCTTTCTGAAAATTACAAGCACATCCAATTCACTACTGCAGTACTTTCACGTTTGTCCAGTGTCAATAAAAAATTTTATTTTAAAACAGCTCATTCATGCACTATTACAAATAACAAAGTATCTCAGACAGAAACTGTCAGAGATTTGTTTTATCTTTTGATAAAGTATTTTGGATTTACCAATATAACATATTGAATTACATTGCATGGTATATCAAATTTGAAAGAAAGGAGGTTTGCATTATTATTAAAATAATCACAATTACAAACAAGTTACTTACCTTTCATTAATTGCAGTGGCAATATATTGTTTCTTTTGCTTATTGGCTTCCTCAATAATTTTCTGTTGTTTTTGAAACTTATCTATATTGTCCAACTCCACACTGTAAGGATAACATACAATATGTAATAATTATTAAAATGGTAGAGATTGAGGAGTAGGGAGGTTACTCCTTAACGACTGATAACATGGTTAACCATGTCTATTTTACTTTAGATTACTTACCAGGCTTACATAACAACCTAGTTTACTGTCAATTGTAACAAGAATGTTGCAATTATATAGTTTCAGCTGACATGAACTTCCCAAAGAAAGACATATTTTACAGAGACTATTATTATTATTATCATATTTATTATTGTTATTGTTATAAAAAATAGTACATTGTCATGTATGGGTGAAAGATTCCTGCTGTGACGTTGTTGTTTTTATATTTTTTAAAAAAAAAATTGGGGTTTAGAGTCGCTTTCAAGAATCTTTCACTTATATCACGACATGTCAGTTTAGGGCAGGAGGAAACCCGCAACATCCGTAGTGCTGAATGTTGCAGTA
>JAUTBT010047716.1:0-16303 GCA_032361225.1 Lepetodrilus schrolli | reverse complement strand
AGTTAATTAGTTCACCGTCATGTATGGGTGAAAGATTCCCGCTGTGACGTAAAACAAAAATTCACTCACTCACTCACTCACGGTATATTGCCATAGTCTACAGTATACTACACATTACTATGAACATGCCATGGAGCACTAGGTACACCTAGACTTAGGATGGGCAGTATGAGATGTCTTGTTGAACATGCCATGGAGCACATGCAGCTGATGGCTGCTTCCCACTGGTTCCAGAGACTGAATGTCTGCTGTTCTTCTACTAACAGCCTTCAGTGTACATCTGCCCACAGAACCGGATTTCCACAATCACAGAAGTTATCTTTCTGACATGGTTATCATTGCATGCACACCTGCTGTATTAGTATCAGTCTGTGCTCACAGGTTTACTACAACATTTAGCCCCACGGGTGTAGCAGGCTTCCTCCTGCTGTAAACTGACACGAGTAAAACAATCTTGAAAATTACTCTAAACCCCCAGAAAATGTATGTTTCTAAAATGTTCACACTATTAGCTATTGCAACACATCCTTGAATGTGTATTAGATTCCAGGCTAAGTTTTTAGATGTGATAGGTTAGACAGATGTACTGACTAGATGGGTGTATATCAACACATCCTTGAATGTGTACTAGATTCCAGGCTAAGTTTTTAGATGTGATAGGTTAGACAGATGTACTGACTAGATGGGTGTATTGCAACACATCCTTGAATGTGTACTAGATTCCAGGCTAAGTTTTTAGATGTGTTAGGTTAGGTTGGTGTAATGACTAGGTGGGTGTATTGATTAGATGCATGTATTGCCTAGATGGGTGTATTGCCTAGATGTGTGTATTGACTAGCTGGGTATATTGATTAAATGCGTGTATTTACTAGATGGATGTATATATTAGATGGGTGTACTGACTAGATGAGTGTATTGACTAGATGGGTGTATTGGCTAGATGCATGTACAGACTAGATGGGTGTATTGACTAGATGGGTGTATTGACTAGATTGGTGCATTGACTAGATGGGTGTATTGACTAGATGGGTGTATTGATTAGACACAAGTATTGACTACGTGAAGTCTATGTGAAGTCTGTGTGAAGTCAATGTGAAGCCTATGTGAAGTCTACGTGAAGTCTATGTGAAGCCTACTTGAGCTGATTACACGGATGGAAACATTGATAAATTAGCATGATGCGTGGTTTTTAACTAATAAATCCAAGAACACATTACTATATGGTAAGTGAGGCGATTACAAGCACGTTTTAATGTTATGGGTCTATTTTCATCCGCACCCAGCAGGATACGGTGAAAATACCATTTTATGATTTTGGTTCCTCTCTAGACTTCCCCGTTGACCATACCCATATAAAATGTCTCTTATGGTCAGCAGGGAAGGCTACAGGAATCTCCAGCTTACGTGGAGTCTACATGATACCTATATGAAGTCTACATGATGTCTACATGATGTCTACATGTCTACATGAAGTCTACATGATGTCTACATGATGTCTATATGAAGTATACATGATGTCTACATGATGTCTATATGAAACCTACATGATGTCTATATGATGTCTACATGATGTCTATTTGTCTACATGAAGTCTATATGAAGTCTATATGAAGTCTACATGAAGTCTACATGATGTCTATATGATGTCTACATGATGTCTACATGATGTCTATATGTCTACATGAAGTCTATATGAAGTCTACATGAAGTCTACATGATGTCTAGTCTACATGATGTCTATATGAAGTCTACATGATGTCTATATGATGTCTACATGATGTCTACATGTCTACATGAAGTCTATATGAAGTCTACATGAAGTCTATATGAAGTCTACATGATGTCTACATGATGTCTACATGAAGTCTACATGATGTCTACATGATGTCTACATGAAGTCTACATGAGCTACCTTGATATGACAATGATTTATCATGAAAACCAAGCTATGAACGCAGAGTACCAGATACCCACACCCACGCACCCACACCGCAGTATGAGATGTCTTGTTATACATGTTGTCAGTACACCTAGACTTAGGATGGGCAGTATGAGATGTCTTGTTATACATGCTGTCAGTACACCTAGACTTATGATGGGCAGTATGAGATGTCTTGTTATACATGTTGTCAGTACACCCAGGCTTAGGATGGGCAGTATGAGATGTCTTGTTATACATGCTGTCGGTACACCTAGACTTAGGATGGGCAGTATGAGATGTCTTGTTATACATGCTGTCAGTACACCTAGACTTAGGATGGGCAGTATGAGATGTCTTGTTATACATGCTGAAAGTACACCTAGACTTAGGATGGGCAGTATGAGATGTCTTGTTACACATGCTGTCAGTACACCTAGACTTAGGATGGGCAGTATTAGCCACTGTGGGATAATTAACTACCATAGTGGTAAAAATAGTTTAAAGTGACTCAAACACAACATTAATATTGAATAAACCATAATAACTGATGATGATCCTACACCTGATAGCTGGAGCTGGGTGTATGACCTCTCAACCCCGTCTCTCAACCATCTGACCGAGTACCAATCACAGTGTACTCTTCTAACCATGTGACAAACATAGAGGGGTATCCCCATGAATAGGCACCATTTTGTCATTTTTGAAAACAATGGATTATTTAACATCAACTGGGTTTGCATAGCATTTCATACCTGAAAGTGCAGATTCTTGTAAATGTAGCTCTTGATATTACATATGACCAATAACAAAAATGGGGATAAATAAAATCACACTAAATGATATAATATTAAATAATATTATATTGGCCACATGTGTTTGAGTCACTTTAAGAAGTAAAATGTTTCTTTGTTTCATTAATAGATAGAGGGAGGAGCAGGGATTGTATACATAACTTATTAAAACATTACAGCTGGCAGACTAGTTTGTTTCCTAATGCTTTCTTAAGAACTAAATACTCTTCTGGAACAAAAATTTGATACATTTTAGTGCAAAAAAACTGGACCACTGAAATGATAATCTGTGACAAAGACTGACACCTACCAAAATCATGTGTCCAGTGAAGGTCACTGCCCACACCAATTCCAATCAGATGTCCAATTAAAGCTGCATTTCCCGACTGACAACACCTGTCTGTGCTGCCCTGTGTCTGGGTAGAGACTGGTGAGAAATACACAGATCACATTGTGGTCGATGGATTTCACAAATAAAGGATTGTAGGTACCACAATACATCTTGGAGCAGTCAACACGGAAAGGAATGCAGGAACCATGGAACATCTCGGAGCAGATGACACGGAAGTTATGACAGTATTCCGACTCTAGATCCGGGATGAAAGCGGAAATGGACGACTTCCGTGTTTCAGTGTCACTCTCAGAGCCATCAGCACAGCCCACTCCAGACTCGTACATCAACTCCCCCATGTCCCGTGTCCTGTCTCGTGTCATGTCCCGTGTGCTGTCTCGTGTCTTGCTGACAACGCGTCTCACTGGAGACATTTATTAGACTTCAACTCTAATCATAGGAGCAAGTAAAACTTGTCTAAAACTTGTCTAAACAAACACGAACTTGTCAGAAACATCTCCAGATATCAAAACTAGAAAGAAAATTCCCACGGTTACAGAAAAATTAAACTAAAATTAATTAACATCCTATTTAATGAATCAACCAAAAGCCAGCACGAGGCCGTTCTGAATGGAAATACAGATAGGAACATGTTTCACATCCTGTAGGAATACGTACAAAATACGTACAAAATACGTACAAAATCAAACTATGACAAGACTAACTAAATTAAATTTAAATTTAATTTAATTTATACATAAAACAAATAAGCTGAAGATATGCTTGAGTCACAGAAGACTTAATTTATCAACTTCGTGTCATGTCTATTTGTGTGTCTGTATACTCTGATAATGTATCTTTATGACTCTGACTCTATTCAACTCTCTGACTGGTAATACAGATTGAAAATAATTGTCAAGTTGAAGGTCAGTTTGTAGATGACAAACACCAACAAACACAGACAGTCCCTAATCTCAACACAGTCTCTGATCTCAAAACAGTCTCTAATCTCAACACAGTCTCTTATCTCAACAGTCTGTGGTCAGGGTAATCATGACGCTGAAGGTTTGACGGACAAACATAGACAAACATTAATAAACAACAAATATGTGGACACTCACTGCACTTGTGGCTTTGCTTAAGACAAACACAGACACAGACACATTTTTCTAGCCTACAGAATTATTACATTTTCAGCTGCACTCTATGGAGTGTAAATAACTTCACCGGGGAAAGACTAAATGTTGTAACACTCCCTGACTGTCAGAGGGTCCAGTTCTCTGGCAGACATCCCACGTTTTAATTTTTTTAAATGGGGTTTAGAGCCACTTTCAAGATTCTTTCACTTATATCACGGCTTGTCCGTTTTATGGCATGGGGAAACAAGCAACATCCGTAGCGCTGAATGTTGCAGTAAACCTGCAAGCACCTGCTGGTACTGACAAGACCAAGGATGACAACTGCATTGCCACTCTACAGACATCGCATCCTATCAATATTGCATCATAAATGTAACTTTCGCGAACATTGATGCCGGACTACCAGGGCAGGATTTGAACCTGGAACCATTGGCTCTGAAGTCCAACGTTCTACCACTGCGCTACCACCTGCCCTGACATCCACTGGACAGGAATCTAACATACATGTACATACCATACAGGGGCCTGTTCATCTGCATCCAGGGATTCAGAGGTCAGCTTACATCTGGAAGTATACAAATAATTGATGATCAACATGCCTTGATAACCAAATCTCACATCCTCAGATAGTCAAACAAAATACATCAGTTCTTGAGGTCAATACCTATGTCAATCTGAGTACATCTGTTCCTGAGATCAACATCTACGTCTATACCAAAGTACATCTGTTCCTGAGATCAACATCTACGTCTATACCAAAGTACATCTGTTCCTGATGTCAACATCTACGTCTATACCAAAGTACACTATTCCTGAGATCAAGACATATGGTAAGTTAAACCAAGTACAGCAGTTCCAGCAGTCAAAACCTAAGGCTAGCGATGGAGAGGACATTTTCCTATGTTGCTTCATGTGTTTGTGACAATTACAGGCCATTCACTGAAGGACTTGTCACAGCTATTCCTCCTTGAAATTCTGCTAAGACACAGGGGCCTAACTGCTCTACTATAAGACACTGGGGCCTAGCTGCTCTACTATAAGACATCGGGGCCTAGCTGCTCTATTATAAGACAGGGGCCTAGCTGTTCTACTATAAGACACCGGGGCCTAGCTGCTCTAAGACACAGAGGCCTAGCTGCTCTACATTAAGACACAGGGGCCTAGCTGCTCTACTATAAGACACAGGGGCCTAGCTGCTCTACGTTAAGACACAGGGGCCTAGCTGCTCTACTATAAGACACAGGGGCCTAGCTGCTCTACAGTAAGACACAGGACTATGTTTTCTGACGTCACTTCCACAAGTCAACCAGGAAATGGATTAATTGTAGTTTGAGGCCATCTGGCTCAACGTGAGCAGGTTCAGTGGTTAGGGTTAGGGTTAGGGTTAGGGTACTGGTACTGGATAATGGTCCTATTCTTAAGACAGTGAGTAACATTCTTCACTGATGTCCATCAATTTAACCATCAGGCACAATGCCACACTCAGCATACTTGCCCATAATTGACATTAATAAGACAGATGACTTGGAATGTTGCCCATAATTGACATTAATAAGACAGATGACTTGGAATGTTGCCCATAATTAACATTAATAAGACGGATGACTTGGAATGTTGCCCATAATTGATATTAATAAGACAGATGAATAAGACAGGTGACTTTGAATGTTGTCCATAATTGACAATAATAAGACAGATGAATAAGACAGATGACTTGGAATGTTGCCCTTAATTGACAATAATAAGACAGATGAATAAGACAGATGACTTGGAATGTCATGAGGACAGTAAGTCTAGTCAGGACAGTAAGTCTAGTCAGGACAGTAAGTCTCATCAAGACATCTCATCAGTACAGTAAGTCTCATCAGTACAGTAAGTCATCAGGTCAGTAAGTCACCAGGACAGTAAGTCACCAGGACAGTAAGTCTAGTCAGGACAGTAAGTCTAGTCAGGACAGTAAGTCTAGTCAGGACATCTCATCAGTACAGTAAGTCTCATCAGTACAGTAAGTCATCAGGTCAGTAAGTCACCAGGACAGTAAGTCTAGTCAGGACAGTAAGTCTCATCAGGACATCTCATCAGTACAGTAAGTCATCAGGTCAGTAAGTCACCAGGACAGTAAGTCTAGTCAGGACAGTAAGTCTAGTCAGGACAGTAAGTCTAGTCAGGACAGTAAGTCTCATCAGGACAGTAAGTATCATCAGGACAGTAAGTCTAGTCAGGGTAATTTCTGCTGACTACCAGTGACACCTAATCATCAGAGAAATAGCATTAGATATTTTCTAATCAAGATTATGTTTGATATGGCATGGTTTGAACTATAGGCTTTGATAAAAATATTCCAATGAACGTCAATCACGAAATATCTGTAGACAAATATTTTGTGAACTTTACTGTGCAGATGCTAGTGAGTAGGGGTGTAACAATAGGTGGAACTATTGATAAATTGTGATTGTGATTAGTCCGATAGCAATACATTCATAATAACTATCAATTATTTCCATTTATAGTACCCAAAACTATCGATAGTTACGATAGTGTAGTATTTTTAAACACTAAGACCAAAATAGTTGAAAATCCGGTCATTAAATGAAATGATACCAACACACTATTGTCTTACATTTGATTTATTTCGGTCACTGTCATTACAAAAAAACCAGTTATATGTACATTACCCAGTGATTACAGACGTGGAACAAATAATGATGTATGACAGGTGAACTATCCATCTTTAAAATACTTATCGTTCGATCACCTAATTCTGGTCGACTCGTATTTACAGTCATACATTTTGAGATTGAATTCTTGCATGCAAAAACAAGATATGGCATCACGACTACTGGGGTTACGATAACAGGTCCATACCCATTAGCTATTTTCCAAAAATGTGGTCCGTTCAAGTCAAGAACAGTAAGATCATGCTATTCATATGCATATGTTAATTTTTGTATGCTTTTCACTTACGCCCCGTCAGACCAGGGTGGTGTCCTTACTGCGCTACTACGGCGACGGAAAATGTGCCCAGAGCGGGTCAAGGTCGCCATAAGTGTGGTATAAGTGTGATGGAAACGCCAGACATCGTGCTGTGGTTGCCATGGTCGCCAATGATCGTCGAGTCGCAGCGTTTGTTTTGAGCATGTTCAAACAAACAAACAAACACCAAGGTTCGGCGATCTGACCTGGAATGCAGTGAGAACGCGGTGGGGTCGTGAAGGTCGCGAAGGTCGTGAGACAAGTGTCATAGCATCTCCATGAACGTAGTACACGCGCAGTACACACATGACAAAGACGCTGCGAAAATGGTAACATTTGCAAAGACGACTTCAATACTAAGGTCACTCAAGACCGTGGACTTATTGCTCTGTATCACCTGGACTTCTTGCTCTGTATCACCTGGGTGGGACTTTCACGCTAACTAGTCACTGAGTGTCAGACTGCAGCATCATTCCTGGAGACCGTCTCTGGTGATGAGGCTGGAGCTGGCGAGGTGGATGCTGTCCGAGATGTCGATCTGTCTGGGCCTCGGCCACAGCCTCTGGTAGCTTGTTTCTTTGGCATCATGTTTTTACTCAGCAAACGCACAACTATACAGTATGACTACACAATGATCATCTCGAAATTTCCAATAATCTGACCAGCTTACATAGGCCCCGTGATCACATGGTAGAAACACTGTGACGATGCCGTGCAGTCGTGATACACGTAGAAGACGTGTGGTAAGAACCCGGTGATCTCAATAGATACGCCATGAGCATGGAGAGGTCATGGCGTTTTTCAAGTTTGTAATTTTTTTGGACTTTTTCTTGCATTGTGTTCACGTTTGCCAGTCTGATGGGGCTATTAGTATACATATGTCTGACAGGGCTATTAGTATACATATGTCTGACAGGGCTATTAGTATACATATGTCTGACAGGGCTATATGCAATATTTTCACTATGTTTAAATGGACCAAACTATGAACTAATTACATAATCATTCAATCACGTCTGGTCATCTGCTATGTTTACATCTCTACTGTCAAATCAAAATAAAATTAGTCATGTGATGCTAGTCGATTTTATCATATAAATGGTCACTTTGAATTGAAATTTCAAATCTATTAAACTATCTGTTAAACTATTTATTATAAAGTCATTTATATAATTGTTTTTAGATTATGCCTAATAGAGCTACCGCAAAAAATGGACACTATCAGAGTTACAATCTTGACAATTTTGTTTTTCTTCATGACTGTAAATAGGCAATGTTACTCTAGCCGAAGTATTTTTACATGCTGGACACAATCTCTTGGTGTCGATAAATAATACTGCAACAAACGTAAAATGTTGTGAAGTTTTAAAGGGAGATGACAACTGATATTGATAAGTTTAACATTTCTTAGATTATGAATGTCGATCGTATGCTACGAACGACAATTTGTTAAGTGACCGAAAACTGGCGACTCAAGGATACACTTAAAAAAAAGCTATTGCAAAAGTAAAACAATAGTAGCACAATAGTAGCACAATAGTAGAATTGGCCTCAATAGTCACCCCTACTAGTGAGGCTTACAATGGTTGCTATGAATGACATTTGCATCATGTCACTGTAAATACGGCCAGAAATCACACCATCAATGATTAATATATTTTGCTTTAGACTTCAACATTTCACATCAACCCACATATTCGGATACGATCGATTGAGCCAATTTGAAACATGTTAGTGAATTATTCCAATAAAGTATGTAAACAAATTATAGCAGATTCAAACAAAGTGATGTCTTGTCTGTCTAGAGACGCCAAATGCTTTTTGAAGAGAACTTTGATATTTATATTGTGACAAAGTTGACTGTGCAGTTTGTTCCCACAGACCTTCATAGGAGGTGAAGTGATTATAGGGACAATGTAGTGTTGTGAATTGAGTATACGGCCAATGTAGTGTTGTGAAGTGAGTATAGGGCCAATGTAGTGTTGTGAAGTGAGTATACGGCCAATGTAGTGTTGTGAAGTGAGTATACGGCCAATGTAGTGTTGTGAAGTGAGTATAGGGCCAATGTAGTGTTGTGAAGTGAGTATACGGCCAAGGTAGTGTTGTGAAGTGAGTATACGGCCAATGTAGTGCTGTGAAGTGAGTATACGGCCAATGTAGTGTTGTGAAGTGAGTATACGGCCAATGTAGTGTTGTGAAGTGAGTATACGGTCAATGTAGTGTTGTGAAGTGAGTATATGGCCAATGTAGTTCTGTGAAGTGAGTATAGGGCCAATGTAGTGTTGTGAAGTGAGTATAGGGCCAATGTAGTGTTGTGAAGTGAGTATACAGCCAATGTAGTGTTGTGAAGTGAGTATAGGGCCAATGTAGTGTTGTGAAGTGAGTATAGGGCCAATGTAGTGCTGTGAAGTGAGTATAGGGCCAACATAGTGTTGTGAAGTGAGTATAGGGCCAATGTAGTGTTGTGAAGTGAGTATTGGTCCAATGTAGTGTTGTGAAGTGAGTATAGGGCCAATGTAGTGTTGTGAAGTGAGTATTGGTCCAATGTAGTGTTGTGAGCATTATTAAGGTATATGTAGTTGGTGCATTATTCATGTATATGTAGTTGCTCCTACTGGTCTCGGCCAGTGGTGTTACCCCTTTGGCTCAGTCGGTAGAGCGTAGGACTCGCAATCCAGCAACTCGGAATTCTAGTGACTGGAAAATGAGTCACTATGGGTGTATTCTACTAACGACACTACTGGTGCCAGAGGTGGGTATTCTACTAACGACACTACTGGTGCCATTGGTGGGTATTCTACTAACGACACTACTGGTGCCCTACTAACGACACTACTGGTGCCAGAGGTGGGTATTCTACTAGCGACACTACTGGTGCCAGTGGTGGGTATTCTACTAACAACACTAGGTGGGTATTCTACTAACAACACTACTGGTGCCAGAGGTGGGTATTCTACTAACGACACTACTGGTGCCAGAGGTGGGTATTCTACTAACGACACTACTGGTGCCAGTGGTGGGTATTCTACTAACGACACTACTGGTGCCAGTGGTGGGTATTCTATTCACGACACTACTGGTGCCAGTGGTGGGCAATGTTAGAAAAGTCTAACTGAAATGCTGGGGAAACATTTACAAAAACCTGACTTCATATCTCACCTGTGTCTTTGTCCATGCAATGTCAGAATGTGTAGATCTACCCGTTCTCTGGGACAGAATCATCATTCTTTGAAAATACATGTACCATACAGCCTACGATCTGTGCAGCAGAATGCCATGTAGATAATGTCTGTGTCACATGTCACAACACGTCATCAATACAATGTATCTATTGCCATCTGTTCAATGCTGCTTTCAACTAAACATGACACAGCTATGAGACTTAAAAGCACTTTTGAGCAGTTTTAAAATGGATTTAGGCGCTATACAAGTGTATATTATTATTATTATCTTTTCATGGCTTTGCTTACAAATTAACATCTCATTGTGATGTCCAATCTAATTTAAGTATGGGTGAATCCTCATTAGTTCTGACTAGCTTAGACAGAGATGAGTGTCAGCTTGGATATGAAGCTTGTGTTGTTTATGTAACTCTCTGACTTGTCAAACTAGCTTTAATTTACTTGAGTACAGTCAGTGCTGATAATGGTGTGTCTGTTGTTTGATATATTGTGTTTGTGTTGTTTGATATAGTGTGTCTGTTGTTTGATATATTGGTTTTGTGTTGTTTAATATATTGTGTTTGTGTTGTTTTATATATTGTATCTGTGTTGTTTGCTATACTGTGTTTGTGTTGTTTGATATTGTTGTTTGATATATTGTGTCTGTTGCTTGATATATTGTGTTTGTGTTGTTTGATATATTGTGTTTGTGTTGTTTGATATATTGTATCTTTGTTGTTTGCTATACTGTGTTTGTGTTGTAGGATATATTGTGTCTGTGTTGTAGGATATATTACATTTGTGTTGTTATATATTGTACTTGTGTTGTTTGATATATTGTGTTTATGTTGTTTGATATATTGTGTTTGTGGTGTTTGATATACTGTGTTTGTAATGTAGGATATATTATGTTTGTGTTGTTATATATTGTACTTGTGTTATTTGATATATTGTGTTTATGTTGTTTTATATATTGCATTTGTGTTGTTTGATATACTGTGTTTGTAATGTAGGATATATTATGTTTGTGTTGTTATATATTGTGTTTATGTTGTTTTATATATTGTATTTGTATTGTTTGATATACTGTGTTTGTAATGTAGGATGTGTTGTTATATATTGTACTTGTGTTGTTTGATATATTGTGTTTATGTTGTTTTATACATTGTATTTGTGTTGTTTGATATACTGTGTTTGTAATGTAGGATATGTTGTTATATATTGTACTTGTGTTGTTTGATATATTGTGTTTGTGTTGTTTAATATATTGTGTTTGTGTTGTTTGATATACTGTGTTTGTAATGTAGGATATATTATGTTTGTGTTGTTACCGGTGGACACTGATTCAAACCAGACACTAACCCAAACAATAAGCCAGACACTAACCCAACTGTGGCTGGGTGTGATATGAGATGCTGCTACTGGTCTCAGCCAGCATGGTTCCCATTTGGCCAAGTCGGTAGAGTGTTGGACTCACAATCCAGCAACTCACTTTTGAATCCCAGGATCGGCATGAATTTGTTTAAAAAACAATATGACACAACTGACAATCAGCTGTCATCACATCAACTCACATCAACTCACATCAACTCACATCGTGGACATCGTGGACTCTGACAGCATTAAATGCTTTATAGCATGGCTTCAAAATTAAGTTCTATAATGCTAGATTTATGAGAGAAATTGTTACAAATATGTTTTCAATTATTACAATCTGAAAATTGGAATGTTAGTTGTTGCTTGAACACCGATACAGCAGACTGCACGTGTTATCTGTGCTTGTGTGAATAGTAACACATGTGTGAATAGTAACACTTGTGTGAATAGTAACACTTGTGTGAATAGTAACACTTGTGTGAATAGTAACACCTGTGTGAATAGTAACACATGTGTGGATAGTAACACCTGTGTGAATAGTAACACTTGTGTGAATAGTAACACCTGTGTGAATAGTAACACCTGCATTTAGAGCTATTACACTATATCACATTTTGTCCGCGCCTGTATGAATATTAATTCTTGCATTCTCACGTGCTGTCCGTGTATATGTTGTCTCGACACCTGCATTCAAAACAAATGACACTAGCCATCACAAACTTCATTAAGGCGTGTTAATGCCTCATGCTAGTATCGAGAAACATGATGCATCATTTCTTTAATTGCCAGTGAAAACAGTATTCATATGAATATGTCATATATATTTCATATTAGATGAGCCCTACATATGTGTTTGAAAATAACACAGGGTGCATGTATATTTATTTTACATAAAAATATACTGTGCCAGTTATCACTTTAATCAACAATTCGGACAAGTAGTGTGGAAATACACAACCAAGCATTTAAATTTCCAATTAAAATTAATGTTTCCAATTGTTCAGTGTAAAAAGATTCATGATTTATCATTAGCCTTTTTAGCACAGTCAGTAGCGTACATGGATTCATTCTATGTGAGTGATTCATGAGTGATTCTGTGGTCGTGGGTTCAAGTCCTGCACAAGGCACATATAGTTACAAAATAATTATCTCAAATGAAAGTAGTCCCAAATTGTTCCACTTTCAATGGGCTTAATATGTAATATGCCCTTAGCCATATGTAATATGCCCTTAGCCATATGTAATATGCCCTTAGCCATATGTAATATGCCCTTAGCCATCCTTTATATGCCGTATAATGGTCCAAACTATAGTTATCCTGACATTATATGAATTTGGGGGCATATACAGTGATAGACCGGCTGGCAAATAGAGCCATGATTTAATACAACATAGCTTTTACCTCAGGCTACAATAGGCTATCATAGGACATTACAGACAACCACTGGCTATTGTATAATACTACTGGCTATTAGTACCTAAACAATTAACCAGTTACCTGGTAATGGTTGGGTTACATGTCCTAACCTGTTACAAATTCTGTGACCAGTTAGTTACCCAATGATGCTGGTATAATCTACGAGGTCTACCAGCTACGTCTGTTGCTCTACAGTTGCTCTTCTTAACCATATTAATTCTATCAATTCGGCATAGAATAACATCCTAGTAACAGTTGATTTGTGAAGAATAATGTCCGAGCCGCGTCAAGGTCAAGGACATAGATTTTCATGAAAACGAGGATGTTATCTGACTTAAAATACAGTACACAACTCACGTGTGCTTTGTGAGTGCCTGTTTTCCTGCTGGATTGTCACACAATTCGTCACACATCTCGTGAAGCACTTGCTGTTGCTGGCTACAAAAGACTTGATGATTTTTGGTTGTTTTCATTGTAGCCTGCAGCTCAGTAAAGCATAGGACTCATAGCCAGAAGTCTCGAGCTCGATCCTGACTGTAGTCAAGATATTTTACAATGTGTTAGTGATTGTACACTACACAATCTCAAATGATGAATTTGAAAATTGTACATTCATAAATGATAATGGACAGAAAATTAATCCACAGACGTACAATGGACAAACAAATAATCGGCAGATATACAATGGACAAAGATGGTGGCTTTTAATGTTGAGGAATAGGTGGTTAAAATTGTTCTCAGAAGATGGAGAAGAATCTGGAGATGAATGGAATGCTGGAGAATAATCTTCTCAGAATCTCCCAGAGTTCCATGTGGGTGCAGAGAAGAGTTCCGTCAAGTTTGGCAAGAAATGCATTGATACCCGTTTCATATTGATACCCTTGTTTCATATTGATACCCGTTTCATATAGATACCCTTGTTTCATATTGATACCCCTGTTTCATATTAATACCCTTGTTTCATATTGATACCCCTGTTTCATATTGATACCCTTGTTTCATATTGATACCCCTGTTTCATATTGATACCCTTTTTTCATATTGATACCCGTTTCATATTGATACCCCTGTTTCTTATTGATACCCCTGTTTCATATTGATAACTCTGTGCCATATTGATACCCCTGTTTCATATTGATACCCCTGTTTCATATTGATACCCCCGTGTCATATTGATACCCCTGTTTCATATTGATATCCCTGTTTCATTGATACCCCTGTTTCATATTGATACCCTTTTTTCATATTGATACCCGTTTTATATTGATACCCCTGTTTCATATTGATACCCTTGTTTGATATTGATACCCCTGTGTCATATTGATACCCCCGTTTCATATTGATACCCCCGTTTCATATTGATATCCCTGTTTCATTGATATCCGTTTCATATTGATACCCCCGTTTCATATTGATACCCTTGTTTCATATTGATACCCCTGTTTCATATTGATACCCCCGTATATTGATACCCTTGTTTCATATTGATACCCCTGCATCATATTGATACCCCCGTTTCATATTGATACCCCTGTTTCATATTGATACCCCTGTTTCATATTGATACCAGTTTCATATTGATACCAGTTTCATATTGATACCCCCGTTTCATATTGATACCCCCGTATATTGATACCCTTCTTTCATATTGATACCCCTGTGTCATATTGATACCCCTGTTTCATATTGATACCCCTGTTTCATTGATGCCCCTGTTTCATATTGATACCCCTGTTTCATGGATAATCTTGGTAAATACTCTATAAGGAAGGAAAAACACCACCATTTCAAAATAAAAGAATTTTTGCATCATTAATACACAATCTGTTTCGTCGCAAATGGGTGAAAGATTCACGCAGTGACATTAATCTCCATAATCACTCACTCACACAATCTGTTAATATAGCTAATTGTTTGACGATTATTTCATGTAGATGGGCAATGTCCAAAAAAATGGTACAGTGGTGTAGACCATCAAATTTGTGAAGAAATGCATCATCACATGCAAAATGAACACTTTTGTCAAAATTTGTTCCATTCACTCCAGATGTGTCCAACCCAGGACTTCTGCTGAATGAATGAATGGAAGACCAGAGTTATTATGGTCTACAACTGTCGAGATGAATCAACCATAGTGATCCATTCCAACATGGTCAAAGTCAAAATTACTCCAGATATTAGCCCATGCCGATGATATTGCATTGACACCTCACAGATATATTTTAGGATAAACTGTAATTAAGGAATCTGAAAGTTAACTTTTTCTTAAAATAACTCATTGGTGATTTTACCTATTTACCTATACATATTATTATTGGTCATATGTAACATATAGAGCTATATGTATTATTATTGGCCATATGTAACATATAGAGCTATATTTGTAATGGGCCATTACAGGTTGAATCATGTGGGCATCACATGACTCAAGACTCCTGTCAAGTTGGTAGGTATGTATAGTTGGTAGGGCTGTAGGGTTGGTAGGTATGTAGAGTTGGTAGGGCTGTAGGGTTGGTAGGGCTGTAGAGTTGGTAGGGCTGTACGAGTTCAGATAGATTGTCTGATGCTAGATCTTGAAGACTTGAAAACAAGAATGAGTGAGCGAATTATCGTTTTACATCAAAACAGGATACTTTCACCCATATGTGATGGATAATATTTAGTTATGCTATAGATGCGTTAAAATGAAATACAGCATGAAAACCATGCCAAAAAGGTTTGATTAAAATTGAAAACAAGAAAGAGAATTATAGAGTTGAAACAAATAGCAAAAATGCTATTCGAATATTCGTCTGTACATATTCTATTTGTATTTGAATATTTGTTTGAAATCTTATAATAATTTAATTTGCTACAAAGTGACATTTTGAAAACAAAAACATTGTCACACATCTCGAATGTTTTGTCAGTAAATTTACATTGTTGTGACTAGATAGTGAGTAGTACCATTGAAATAATTCAGCTCTAATTCTAAACTCTTCTCATTTATATGTTGACAACCCGTGAAGACTTGAGTACAGGGGTGATATGTTGACAACCAGTGAAGACTTGAGTACAGGGGTGATATGTTGACAACCAGTGAAGACTGGAGTACAGGGGTGATATGTTGACAACCAGTGAAGACTTGAGTACAGGGGTGATATGTTGACAACCAGTGAAGACTTGAGTACAGGGGTGATATGTTGACAACCAG
>JAUTBT010047715.1:0-34925 GCA_032361225.1 Lepetodrilus schrolli | reverse complement strand
TAGGACCCAGTTTATCACCTCGTAAGTTAGATGTCGATTTAAGAAGGGATAAGACTTGTGATGTCGTCGTGAAACACTTGTTAAGAGGTGACAACCTTTAGGACTGGTTTAGGAGGAGCTTCTAAGTAGTTAGGAGGCCGTCATCAAACGGGGCCAGGATTCTGGCAGTGCCAGATTTACCAGTCACAGGCCTTCTGCCCAAACTGTATTTACCGCCCAATTTCCTGGAGGGTTTAAATAAGACCCTGACAGCATTATCACCTGGGGAGGCTGCACCCTACATCAACATGGCTACTGTTGTGTTGTACTTAATAGATTCCCTAATTTATTAATGTTGGCCATGAGCCAGAGTGGTCTTCCAACTGGGATGGTGCTGACCCCAGAGAGAGAGACTGAAGATACCAGAATCTGGCTTCTTGGATATGTACATCTCTTTGGAGTTTATGACCAGAGGGTGGGCTGGGGTATTAAAATAGGTCTTAACTTGCATATTTGGAGGGGGGGGGGGGGGTCACCCACTTTAATCTCGCCAGGTAATGTGTATTACCAGTTAATGTGTACCTGTGTTTAAAAAACATGTCAACATTGATGCCCGTGTTATGGTTGACGTCAAAATTTATTTGATTTTTGTTTGAATCATTATGAAGGAGATAGTCCGAGATGCAATATATTGATACCTTTCTATTTATACTACGAGTTGTGTAATGGTGTGATATACTGAGTGTGGGGTAACTTTAAAACAATGTTGACGTCAATACCCGCGAGTTGTGGTCGATGTCAGAATTTTTTATTTTTAACATTTTTGAATAATTATGAAGGAGACAGTCTGACACACAATAAATAGATAACTTTATCTATTTAGACTAAGAGTCGTGTTATGGTGGGGTATTCTGAACACTTCCTGTGCAGAAAGGTAACAGAGGGCCAGGGTCAAGGACTCAATGGTGCCGGGTGTGGAAGTATGGTACATAAGTGGATCCAAACAGGGTTCTGGCATTCTGTGTGCTGATCCAGCAGACGTTGATGAATTGGGATAATGGTAAAATTGGAAATCATGCCCTGAGATGAAATGTATTTTGTCTCCAAATTTGATTTTCTCCCTGCTTAGTTCTGATTGATTGACGAGCAGCGTAAAATTTGGCGACAGTTTGAGTTGTGCGACATTGATCATGGTGGAGTTTTTTTTCGTCCTGACATACTCTCAGAATAAACCTGAAGTGATGATGGATTTTTTGTGTGGATTTTTTGTTAAGTATCTGATAATTCAGCAATATAGAGACTTAATGCCAGTGTTTCATGTTGAAATGATTGGTGGACAACATGATTAATTCTCGTCAGTCTGGCTTTATTGAACGATTGCAAGGGCTTTGAGAACATGCATCTGGCTCTATGATGGGGGTCTTTGGTTCATCTTTTCTAGCTCTGGTTCATGGGTCTGTATAGCAATGGGTCTGTATGACAATTGGTCTGTATTACAAAATTGAAACACTAATGCCATGATGTCTGTGAGAATTTATCATAAGCATTGTAAAATCCAAACACTCACTCACTCACTCACTCACTCTGACTCAATTCTCCCATGATGGATAATGATCATGATATAGCTTAGTGTTAAAATTGCATCAGTATTCACTCATGCAGTTTTTCTCTATGATTGGGAAATGTGAAGTACCTTACTGTATTTTTTTTTTATTGGTATCTACTTTCATGCACATGCAAAGTGCCTAGCAATGCTAACTGGAAATGGCAATTTTTTGGTTTTGTGTTGTTGTCTTCTATGAACTGTTCCTATATTGTTAGATAGGAGGTTGTGTCCCAAATAGTGGCATTAAATCATTTCAGGAAATTTCCTATTCAGATTTCAGTTAATTTTTCAGATTTCAGTTCATTTTTCAGATTTCAGTTCATTTTTCAGATTTCAGATTCTACTTCAGATTCTAATTCAGAGACCACACTTGGCTTTTAGCAGGACATGTATACTTTTCAATTTCAAAGTTTAGTTTAAACGTATTTTATTCAAGACGAAATGGATAGTTATTACAACTTAAATGAAAACCGCTCCCAAGAGAAGGGGAAAGAAAAGATGGGGAAGAGAAGAAAGAAAGATTAAGAATGAATGACACATGTACATATTCTATATTCAAAATCTCTGAACTGTTGCCCTCTTTTCCAGAACTATGACACGAGCGAGTCGAAGCTACGCCGAGAGTTTGAAGTCTATGGACCTGTCAAGAGGGTAAGTCATCAGTGTCATCAGTGTCGTCAATGTCCATGCTGTGTTGACAGCAGCATGTGAACTGTGATCAAATGCTACATTATCTTATTAGATCCCAGCACTAGTGTCTTTAGTATTGGAAAATTATTATGTTTGATAAATTGAATTTTTTTTCTCCATTTATTTATTTATTTACTTACTTACTTACTTACTTACAAATTGATTTATTTGTTTGTCTATTTATTTATTTATTTATTTATTTATGGTTGTTTTTCTTGTGATTAAAAGAAATTGCTTACAATGTCAAATACTGCTTCTTTGCAAATAAGAAACATCTAGTACTTGCTTTATGAAATTAAAATTGGTAGAATACTAGGATATAAACCATACCCATATATGGGCACAAATGACTGATATATCTGACCCAGAATAATATTGTTCCAACACTTGTGGAGGAGACGTGGTGGTTTACAAATTGTAATGGAAGTATTTCCTCAAGACGTGAAACAAGTAACAGCCGACTCTTGTTACTAATGTGAATAAACTACCTCTAAGAACTGACCTTTCTTTATTATTGCAAGAAAACATATCTTGCGACACTTCAATATCACTTAGATTTAGTTGTAATAAATATTTATATAGAATAATCGGCCCCAAGATTACAAAACCTATTTAATGCTCAATTCGAGGTTTTTATTCACAAATCCCATTTTAAATTTGAGCTTGAACATGAAACCGTACTCCAGTCTGTGTCTATAGCATTACGATATAAGTCGGAAATATCAGCAGTGTTTTCATGAGACACAACAGCTTGGGACAGAAATGCTGGTGTATTTCTTTTTCAAAGGAAGGCGTTATCAAAGTTTGATAAGAAGTTGCGTGTGGTTTGAGACATCAGTGAGTGTAATACTCCTGTGTATATTGATTCTTGCCAAATTACTTGTCAGTCCAGAGTAATTATCTGCCGAATAGTATCCCTAAAGTGTCCAAAAAGTATGTACTCGGTATATTGATTAATGCACGTTTACTTGGGAGTAGTTATCCAGCCAATAGTATCGCTAAGTGTCTGTAGATGTTTCAGATGTGATCGTAATGTTTCGGGACATTGTGGACCGGGAACCAAAGTGCATCATTTCCTGGCTATTTGTCGTTCAGTCTTCCTTATCGTTATCATTAGTTTTGAAAGCACAATTTCATGGTAGCTGTACATTCTAATTGGCATTCATGAATGTATTTTTGTACTTCACGTAGATCCAACTGATATGTGCCTTCAAAAGAATGAATAAAAAGTTAATATTTTCAAATTTTGCAATCTGTTACATGATGGCCAAAGTCCACATTATGCAAAATGTATCGTGGTATAATATCGTGGCTGGATGTAGTCTCGCCAATCTCAAGATCGACCCAGAGAATACTAGGGTGAGATAATTAGAATATAGATGAACTACTTTCTGCTACCTTCAGACAGGGGGGGTGGAGGGGATATCCTGACTTATGTAAGTCGGACTTGTGTGTGTAATTGACTTGCTGGACGTAAGATGTCTATCAAACATTGTGGGACTTGTTCGTTCCTGTCTTGTTACAGTCTGTGTTCTGTCATGACACAATCTACATGTCTCTCCTGACAATCTACGTTTCTGCAACCAACCTATGTCTCATAACAATCTACATCTCGCCTGACAATCTACGTCTCTCCTGACAATCTATTTCTCTCATGACAGTGTCTCATGACAGTGTCTCATGACAATCTACATCTCGTGACAATCTGTCTCGCCATGACAATCTGTCTCGCCATAATCTACGTCTCACTTGACAATCTGACAATCCATCTCATGACAATCTGGTTTTTTTCTGACAATCTGTCTCGTGACCCATTTGTATCTGACAATCTGTCTGACAATCGACGTCTCGTGACAACTTAACTTCCCGTGCAGTCAGCTGGTGGTCATGTCCACTGTTTGTCTATCTCGGACAGTGGAATCTAATGATACATTTCCGTATCCAGGAGATATTTTCTTTGCTACCTTGTTAAATGATGTGTCTGAGGGCTGGGAGGGTAAGATGTCTACCATAGATAAATACATTCTTTCCAATGATGACTACAGCTCTAGGAATTGAATTATTTTTTAGCTTCATTTCATAATCAACGTTTCATTCTCAACAAATAGTTATAATGTTCACATTTACATTGCACCAGATTCACACTTGAAAGCATGTTCATACAGATAAACCAATCGCTGTGTCATTTCCTTCTCAACTTCTTGGGGAGTATTCAACCCAAGCTGCCCTTTCAGACACTAGAAACATTTCCATAATTGTTATTAGGGAGGTAATTAAAATTGAAGAGCAAACTGAAACATGAGACGGCATGTTTTTGTCAGTTGTTTACAGAATATTGTCTGGCCATATTGCAAATCATTATTTATTATTATGAGTCTGTGCAAAAACAACCATTGAAAACATTGGCAATGGTTTGACTGACCATGGAAACTGATCTATACTCAACAAAATAATTACGGGCAGGTAAGCATCAGAGTCGACACTTTCTTCAGACATGAAAATCCAATGGAATGGAATGGATCCAACTTGGTACCTCCAGGCTTCCACCCTATTAAATTCAAACCTATTACCTTGCAAGTCTTAACAGCCTCATCTTCTTCCTAATCTTTCTTTTCAAGATCCAGATGTTTTCGATAAAATGAATTAGTAGGTATACTTTTTAGAACCAAATGGTTAACAAAACAAGCCTGGCATCTGGCTTGTTCCTTCAGCACCACTATCAATAGTGCACTAATGGCAATGGCCTACTATCGGCCCAAATACAACTCTGAATTTCAATGAGCTGTAAAGACCAGATGAGGACGTTCTTTATGCCTGCAAGATAACCAGGAATTATGCAAAGGAAGCTTGTATTCGTTTACATGAGTCGGGGAAAACATGTTGACAGTGAAAGTGTTAATTACGTAACTTTAATCAATCGCCACTTACTTCCCGATTTAACTGTTGGATGCAGATTTCGTATAGGCTCTTCATATGTCATTAAATCTGGATCAGATGACGTTGAGGAAATGTTTACCAATCAGCGGTAACTTGTATTTCTATGCTCTAATTAACATTAAAATTAAAATTAAAATTAAAATTGCAAACACCTCGGCCAATTTGGTGATCAACTGCACAAGATATCATGTGGCCAATTTATGCATTCATTTTTACTTCCATTAATTTTTGTTTGGAACTATTTACTTCAATTTTCATACTGAAACAATTAAGTCTTGTATTCTGTTTGTTGGGTGAAATATTCGCACAGTGACACAGAGCATTGAAATAATCAAATCTGTTAACACTTAATAGTTGATTGGTTGAATTAGTGCTTTTCGTTGAAGCTGGAATAGTTGGCACATCCACGTGGAGAAAACTAATAATGATTGTGTCCTATTGAAATAGGTATTCTTGGGATGATCATTCAAAGTTTACTGTTCTGTTCATGTCAAACAAGTACTCAGAATGGCAAACATATTTATCATTCCACACATGCTTGTTATCCAAAATGATAAGATATCGCCTTTTTGCACCCAACTGAGTCCACACATCCAATAATTGACACATATAAATTTTAGGATTTATTCGATATGAATGTGACGATGGCCATTCATTTCTGCTTGTGGAGAAAAGCCGTTAAGCATAATTTGATCGCAGCGGGAAGAGTTATCTCCACTTAGAGTTGCAATAATTGTAGCCATGGGGAGGATAGGCACAGAGTCTGCCTCACAAGACACGGACCCTGCGCAGATTCTGCCAGCAGTCGTCGAAAAGCAATATCATTGGTTAATGCTTCCCTTTGTTTTTGTAGCACTCGAGATAATGAGTGGCAAGTGAGAATCCGAGACCTGAAAATATTTCCGATGTTGAATCTCGATGTGAATGCTCTGATTGGTAAGTCACTTGGAACAACAGTACAATCTGTTTGAGAGATAATGTATTTGGTATTGATTCTAAATGGTCCATAACCTAGTGAATCATTTTGGTACCCAGTGGATCACTTCGGTACCCGGTGGATCACTTCGGTACCCAGTGTATCATTGCACTACCCAGTGGATCAGTCAGGTACCCAAAGATCACATTGGTACTAGTGGTACGCAGAGAATCATTGTACCCAGCAGATCATTGTGGTGTCCCACAAATTGTGGTACCCAGTCGATCACTGCATTATCTAGTGTGTCATTGTGTTACCCAACAGACCATTTTGGTATCCATCAAATCGTGGTACCCAGTCAATCACTGTATTTCCTAGTGTGTCATTTTGGTACCCAAGAGATCACTTTGATACCCAGCGAATCGTGCAGAAGATGTGATTCAATTTATTTCAAATGTGACTTGTTCATTTCGACTTGTTCTATTCAAAACCATAAATAATTTGAGGAGAATCAAATGGGAACTGAAGTAGTATTGCCGTCATCAAGCCCTATCTGGATCTGACATCGGCACTCGTGGCAAAGGCTGGGTTTGTCATGGCTTATGGATGCGCAATCCCAGCATTCTGATTGGAGCATACCTGGGCAATATATACATATCAGACTTTTTGAAAAGTGTCCTTAGTGTTGCCAATTTTGTACAGTAGGTCAGATTTCAAAGTAGGCACGTGTTGTGAAAGCTGAGATAATCAACTTGCACTACCAGCTATATTGGGAAGCCGTAATGGAGGCTGCTTTAACAGTGCCGTGTTATCGAAAGCAGATTGGCTTAGTTGGAGATGCTTTGTAAATCTTCTGCGTAGTAACGCGAGATAAAGTAGATCCTTCTAATATTTCCACTGGTCTCGTACATGGTACATGATTCAAGCTACTGTTGCAGTATTATGTTTTTTTTGCTACTTGAGTGAAATGTGGATGCCTGCAATAGAACACAGCATATTGATTGAGTTTGAACATTAATATTGTTTGCTTGTAGTTGCAGACCATGTTTTATTTTTAGGTGTTGTGTGTGTGGAGAGGGTGATAGGTGAGAGGTTATGGTAAATGTTGAAATTTGTTTACTTTATGGTTTATTGTTTTATTGTTTTCCGAGACGGACTTTAAATACTTTCGAATATTACTACATGCTGTATTAAAATAATTTTAAGAAAACACTCGTCAAAGTAATATTTTCTTGAGGAGCATGTTTACTGATCGTTTGAAATACCAGATAACCTGCATCATCCTGGTGTTAGTGATTTATAAAAACAGCATTATTTATATTTTCTAAGTTATCTATTTGATTGAAGTCCCGAGGTTGCACCGTGCCAAGTTCCGTTCATGCTTCCCATTACGAACGTTAGCCAATGTGTGCAGACACGGGTCTCGAGTCGGACTCACTCGCGTGCGTTGAATGCATGTGGGAACGTGATTGAATATACACCTGGCATTTGCAGCGATATCTCAGTGATGAGCGTGTTAAACCTATTCACTGTGATGTCGATGGGCAAGCTTATCACCAGTACTAGTATTTACTGCAACTGACATGATAATGTCATTACATGTCGAGGTATCGCTGCTTCAGGCTGCGTCATCGTAGGACAAAAGCTGCCTTGCCAGCCGTCATTTTAAAGAGTGAAATTTTCAAGGTCGGCAGAAAGTTGTCGAAGGTGAAATTGATTATTGTTGAAGTCTTGCTCTGTTGGGTCAATAAATAGATACGAGGAACACTTTCCACTTGTATGTTACGAGGAACACTTTCCACTTGTATGTTACGAGGAACACTTTCCACTTGTATGTTGCGAAACTGACGATACCATAGCTGTACTTAAATCCAAAAATCACCGGCATGTCATTGTGATATGATTTGATTGGATCAATAATAGTTTTTACTAGCTATTATTATTAATTAATTCCAGTTAAATTAAATTGTTTTCATTCAGATAGTGATTGTAAAATTTATACTGAAAAGTTTTAGAAAATGGATTTAGAAATCTGATTTTTGCAATATTTATTTTTGACCCATTTACTTGGATTAACTATAACTTTCGAACTGTCCTGTTGAGACCAGTCTTGACTAGTTACTAAATCTAAAATGAAATTTTTAATGTATTTTTTATTTTATTTTTTTATTTTATGAAAGTTATTCATTGCATGGAAAAAGAAAAGTAACATACTATATAGCCTAGTATGTGTGTAACTATTAAAGCCAGTAGTTAAAATAATTAGATAACGAAGTCTAAAGGAATAATAACAGTGACACATGTTTACTATCTTGGACTGTTAGTTATTTCGACAGCAATGCAGGATTTCTTTTCTAGGCTGTGAATTATATTTTACCCTAAGCAGCCAACATTATCAAAAAATGCTGTTTAATTGAAGCTTGCGATCCTGTAGGTCCCATTTTGCTGTCCAAACCATTGCATCTTACCTTATCAGTTCCCCAAAAGAAGATCGGTCTGTTTCTGTTCATCCCAGTGAGTCTAGCGATTATCCCATATCTGTAAAGTTGGGTATCCTTAGTTCAACAGTCCTTCCAGTGCATATCTTCAGTGTGGGTGCAGACGACGTCGATGTCTCATATTTCACATTGCACCCTGTGTTGTCCTGCTACCCGCCTGTTCAAGACGTCTGCGCATGCTGTGACTTGTGCCACCCTCCCAGGTACGAGTGCCTCGATGTTTACCTATAAACAAGTGGCAGGGCATGAGCTGGATCCGCCGACAGGTCTGGCTCAGAGGGAAGAAAGTGCATGCATGTCTACCTGGCCTGTTGATGCAACACACTGGTAACACACTGGCAGGCCCAGAAGTGGAGGGGATCCTTGCTGTCTGGAACTCCTGCCTCCTTTCCCCTGTCTTGTCCTTTCCCCTGTCTTGTCCTTTCCTCTGTCTTGTCCTTTCCCCTGTTTTGTCCTTTCCCCTGTCTTGTCCTTTCCTGTCTTGTCCTTTCCCCTGTCTTGTCCTTTCCTCTGCTTTATATATTGTCCTTTCCACTGCTTTGCCTCTTGTCCTTTTCTCTACTTTGTCCTTTCCACTATATGTCTTGTCCTTTCCTATGCTTTGCCTATTGTCCTTGTGTATTTCTCTGCTTTTTATCTATTGCCCTTTTCTCTGCTTTGCGGCTTGTCCTTTCCTCTGCTTTATATCTTGTCCTTTCCTCTGCTTTGCCTTGTCCTTTTCTCTGCTTTGTCCTTTCCACTATATGTCTTGTCCTTTCCTATGCTTTGTCCTTTGTGTATTTCTCTGGTTTTATCTATTGTCCTTTCCTCTGCTTTGCCTCTTGTCCTTTCCTCTGCTTTGTCCTTTCCACTATGTGTCATGTCCTTTTCTCTTGGACGACTCCACAGATCCAGGACCCAAGTCCATGATAGAAAGGGTGCTTGCTGCCTTTACAGTAATTATTCTGGGGATAGTAATTGTCTTGGCAGTCAGTTACATAATTCACCAATTAATAAACACAAGAGGATTATCGGATTGCTGCCTTGATCCTTGGCTAATGACCAGTATTGAATAATGACCAGTATTGAATAATGACCAGTATTGCTTGTGTTGCATTTCGTAGGTGGCAGCATTGTCGCCCAACAACTGTCACCGAGTCACCCAACGACTGTCACCAACTTGAGACATCTGGGTATGATTGGAGCAATTCCAGGATGACACCGCGACAATGAATTGGCAGATCCTTGTGTAAAACATCGGCAGGTATTCAACTTGATTGAATCAAGTAGTTCCTGTTTGACCTTAACATCAAAGCAACATCTAGCAATCGCCCAGTAGTCTTGACCTGTGACCCACTATAAATCTTTAAAATGAAAGTGCATGTTCTAAAGAACCACCAACAAATTATATAAATGCAGACCGAGAATAAATAGGTATACAAGACCACCTCTCTGTTGGAGAGATTTCACTTGCAAGACTGACGGTGTGTGCGTGGGAAATGACGCCATGCCCGAGTGCTTAATCAAGAATTTAACAGTTTCGCTATGGTTACCTGATCTCGTGTACTTTCACCTGTTCTCTCCTTCCAACGACATCTTGCAGCGGTCGGAAATGCCGCGAACACGTGCGACTCAGCTTGGTGGCAGTTAAATCTATAGCCAGCCAATAGATTGCATGTCACACGGCCATGTGCCCGACCCGTTCACGGGAACGTATCTGAGATACTTGAAATATTGTATCTGCAATTGACAACAAAAACCGCAAAAGAAAGTCGGTTTACCTGGTCAATAAGAAAAATGATTGGTATATTCGGTTGGCCAATAATTGCGGCCTCTGCACTTCATCTGATTGGCACCCATGGCTCTGGTCGACACGGAATCCGACCCTCGTACGCTTGTCGCAGGAAATGGGAGGTCTTTAATAACATGCAAGAAAGTGTCGTCTCGAAATGGAACTGCAGAAAACGATTAACCGGCTAATATAGATTTGAATACGATTTTGCGAAGACTCTTTGTAGACAAGATTCCTGTTTTTTAAAAAAAGGGGGAAAAAGACTTGGCATTTTCAAGGTTGATATTTTATCTGTTGAAGAATAAAGTAGCAACTTCAAGATGCCTCGGAGGAAAATGATATAATTTATTTTTTTGCGTGATCAGAATGATCAACATTGATCTGTACTGTTGGAATATTAGAATGTCAATACCATAACCGTGCAAATTATTTTCATTTTGATGGACTGCGATTTTCAATCTATATTATCTTGTAAGTCCCCGCCGCATGCATTTTGTAGTTTTATGTCTTTCGATTGACCTAATGACCCTGGCTGCACTTGCTTGATGAGCAGACATCCAGGTAAAAGGTGGTCGTGGGAACAGGTAAACGTGGTCTGTGAAGGCAGCCGCGTGCACCTGAATGTATTATCGTGCCAATCCTGTTCTGTTTACGACGTCCTCGTCTGTGTCGCGTATCGACGACCCATATTACTTCCGAGCCAGCAAATGTTCAAACCCAAAGTTTTCAAGGCTTTTGTGCGATTATTGGCCTGTCTGGAAGTATCATAGGATCCACCGTGACTGGCGGCAGTAGTTGGAAACAACTGATGTGGCGACAGGTGGCAGACTCGGAACAATATCGTGCAGCATTTGAATATAGAACACTCGCTGCTGCATACCGAATTCAATGGACTACAATGGGTTCATTGCTCATGAGTTAACATTTTCAGAATCGATGAAACTTTAAGAGTAGATTTGAATAGATTTATTGCAAGAACATTTCCTGAATCAATGTTTATTGCATTGATGATGGAATGTTACTGCATTTTGATACATTTATGAACGATATAGGAGAAATTAATCAAATAATGGGACTTAGCCACGGAATTCTATATCATTATAACAGTAATTCCCAATACAAAATCTTCCAATTATTTTTTGTTATGAGCTTTCAGTGATGGCTGGCAGTCACCACCCATTTTGTAGCAATAGATTTACACCAGGAAAAGTAATTCGACCTATTTATAGACTGGTGCACCGTTCCCAACTAACACTAGCTGTAACACGCAGGCTGGAATCCTAGCCTAGTGTTCCAGCGCTAATTGGGAGCAGATAGAGACGTTTTGTCTATTCACTGGCTGGCTGGTTATTCCTTCAAACAAGATTTGTCTGGATAAGAATAGTGTTTTCCTGAGCCAGGTAGCGGTCCTTAAGATCTATATTTGTAAGTCCACAAGGGATGACTTTGTTATATGAACTGCTATCTGCAGTGGGAAGAACAAGTGGATGTTGACAGATTCTTGTTATTTTAGGTTCATAACAAGATGGCATCTGGAAGATGATAAATGTTTAGCTCTCACTATGCCTGTGATTGAAATTGTTGGGTTTCTTCCGGTCAATAAAAATCTGTTGGTAATGTTTTCTTTAAAAAATAAATTCATACTTGTTTATGATTGAAATATATTTTTAAAACATTTCTTTTGAATTTGGGTTTTAGAGCTGCTTTAAAGATTCTATCACTTGTATCACACCTTGTCAGTTTTAGGGCAGGAGGAAACCTGCAACATCCGTAGTGCTGAATTTTGCAGTAAACCTGCGAGCACCGGCTGGTACTGATAGAAATTTGAGCTGATGTATTTAGAGGTTATAACACCTACTGCATCAGTCCTCTATACTAATTATATATAAATAAGTGATTAAATAATTAGATAATTAATTAAAGTAATTTTTGGTATGCTGTTGAGGTGCTAATGTAAGCATTATAAAGCTTCACAAAGTCATGTCGTCCACTGTACAAGAGTTGCTTCAAACGAAAATTACATTGCAAAGCCAAGCAAGATCCAGGTTTTGCTGATGATGTATAGCAACAAAGCCAGCCTAGTGTAATTTACAACATGGCGCCAACACTCTAATTTAGAACATGGCGCCCACACTCTAATTTACAACATGGCGCCCACACTCTAATTTCATGCCCTTCCAATCCTGATCAAAGTTATGAAACTGATGGATTCAATTCCACAAACGATGTCATTAACTCATTATTCAACAGCAGATGTAGGTAGCAAATAATGAAAGATTGCAATGTTCTATTGGGTCCATTAGCCAACAATATGCATAATGCAAATTGAGCTTTATACCTTGGAGCTGTTCTAGACGTGTAATTAATGGAATGACCTTTGAGACATTTATGCTGTTAATGTTTCCATGGCAAATGGAAAAAAATCGCCTTGAAGTGAAATAATTTCCAAGAAGTAAAGGCCCGATGGTGCAATGAGAATAATTAAGATTTAGGCTGTTTTCATTTATTTATTTATTGTTTAATGTCGCTGTGGGAATCTCACCAATACGTGACTTTCTTGTAACACATTTTTTCTTATTAAAATAAAGTACCACCTGTTGGCTCAAGTGTTTAATCATTCTCATTTATTAAAATACTTATCTGGAATTAATTGTTAATCAATTAAGGAAATTTGGGGTTTACTTTGCAATGGGACAAATCGGAGGAGAATATTCCCGGGGTATGTCGTTGTTGGAACAATAGCTATGAACAGTATAGCAATAATTGTTTCTTCAAAAGTTATTTTACCCCAATGCCTTAACTTAATTTAAAAACATTTAATAAGAACACCGACAGTGAATAGTATCCATGGTGATAACTTCAGTTCCACTTAACCGATATTGAACATTGACAGCGAACATTGACAGCGGTTTGATTGACAGCGGTGTGATTGACAGCAGTGTGATTGACAGCAGTGTGATTGACAGCGGTGTGATTGACAGCAGTGTGATTGACAGCGGTGTGATTGACAATACTAAAACAGTGGAGCGGGACTTTCTACAGCGTGAATGACACGCGATAAATTGGTCTCCGCAACGCTTTCACAACAGGCACAATATTTTCTGTGCTATATTGGTCTGCTGCTATACACGGACCAATGGCGCTTTTATTGTTAAGCCGTCCATATTTGGCGTATTCCGGAAATTGTTGCGTTTATTATTGTGTAATGGGCACCACCAGACTAGCATTGCTGCCATTGATTGGAGCGTCCAGTTGCAGATTAACCAAAGCAGGTTCAGAAGCGCAGACGTTCACTTCATGGTTTGCCTCTCTGAGCGTTGTGAACCGTTGTCCAGGACATGTGGGAACCTTTCAGAATGGCCAATCAAATCCTGGAATTAGATGTTTGGTTTAAGATTTTAAAGTCCAAAATTGCTGTTTTTCTCTCTTCTTTAATAATGTGTTGATACTTATTGTTTTAAATGGTAGATATATGACAGTTAGGGACATTGTGGTTGGTATTGTAAGTGTCTATGGCCATCCACAACACCTGCATGTATAGCTTCCAGTTGGGCACATTAAAAGAACTGACATTAATCTTCCCGTACAGTCGAACAACTTTCAAAGATTTTGATTCTATGATAATATTTTCTAAAGAAGTCATAGATGGCCTCAATTACAAAACTCTTGAGTACGATTCTCAACTCGAGGTTTTGTTCACAAATCCACATGTAAAACTTAAACTTAAGCATGAAATCGTACTCGATGTTTCGTAATCTCGGGGGCCCAGTTAGCCGTCTTCCTGCTGTAGAGAGTTGTAGCTGTCCTATTGAGCTAATACTTATTTATCGTATCTTATCAATCCCAACAAGATGTATTTTGTTTTAATAACCAGGAGGAAGTCAGTCGATAAGACAATACATGGACTAATTGTTGCATGTAGTCTCTTGTAATTAAGTACTCTGGTGGGAATTTTATGCATTGTTTGAACGGGCGTCTCGTCCGGAATAATATGAAAGTACCAGAAATAATTGCTTCTGACATATCATAACTTCCTTTTGTCGACCTGAAAAATGCAATGGATCTTTTGTAATTTGTTTGTCAGAATATTAATGATTGGATGTGTTTTTGAATGTAAAAGATAGTGCTGACCTGAGTAGTGGCCTTCTGTGGTTTGATGGCCGCCATATTGATGGAGTTTCGTCTAACGATTCAGGACTTTGACTGCATCTTCAGGATGTTATGTATATGCCGTTTATTCCTGGCGCTGTTATTTAGTGTGAAATGTTGCACATTTAAGTAAACGGATCAATTAATATCTTGACTTCATTATTTGTCTGAAATTTTGGTAATTTCTTTCATTTTTATTTATTTTAAAATTTATTTACTTTTTAATATTTTTGTTTAATATTTTTTTTTGAATATTTTTTTTTTTTTTGTGAAATTATTTTTGCTTGTGTAAGTATTGCTAGATTTACTGTACTGAATGAGCACACAAATGATGGACCTTAATTGTTTGAAAATACATTTGACTTTTCTTTTTAATCTTTCAGATTAACATGATCCATGACAAGTTCAATACCAAACCTCGCGGCTACGCCTTCATCGAGTACGAACACGAGCGAGACATGCACTGTGAGTATACCATTCCAGCCAATCACAGTACACCATTCCAGCCAATCACAGACACTTATAACATTACTGGAATCACACACTAATTGCCAACAATTTAGCAGGATATATCGTCTTGATTGTTTGTCTGTTGACTCGTTAGTCAACAATATACCATACTCGTTATAATTAGCCAATTGCCACTAATTTGGTATACCTCTGTAATTGCTGTGCAGTTATTCCAGATTGGGGGGTCGGTCGATGACTAATTAGTCGTATAGCGTCGTACATGTGATAGTCATCGTCTAGAATCAGTTGTTTGTATCAACATTACAATGTCCAAAATCAATCGGGTACAATTTGCATTGACTGATTTTGTACAAGGACTCTTGGCATTTGTGAAATGGTCGAATGTGAAACTCCTTGTTTTCATTAAAAACATTTTATTCTTCTTAGCTAAGGGTGACAACTCTAGTAAGCTAGATTGCATACTACTAAGAATAAATTGGATGAATATGCCCACACTAAAAAAATGAAAACTGTCAATCCAATGTAAGACTGTTAATGAAATATGAAAGGTTCTACTCCAGATGCAACGATTCACTTGTCCACTTGGAATTGGGAAGTTGGGGGGAGGGGGAGAATCGACAAGATTTGATGTAGAGCCAAATTATGAATGGGTTGCGAGGTATGAGTGGGATACCCTAGAGCACCAAGATTACCACGCGAGTTCCACCCACGCCATTGACACTCAATTAGGAACCCTTCAAATCCTGGCAGTCTCTGCTTTTGTTTTCAGTACCTGTGTGAAGTTGTTTTTTCTCTATTTTTAAACACTATTTTCATCTCCATTCACGTGGGGGATGTCGTCTTCCGGATGCTGTTTAATTAAATGACATTATTATGTCACGGAATGACACTACTGATCGACATTGACATTTGAAATCCTCGTGGTTATTCTGGCTGAAGATGAAGGGCATTGGAGGTTGGATTGTCATAGAATTCATTATCTAATGTTACAGTCACCCCAAGATATTTCAAATTGCAAATTTCATTCTTTAGATCCTTTGAAGAGTTTTTAACCAGTCGACATTGAGAAATTGAATACGTTTAAATTGGATCCCCAAAGAAACTTAATGCATGTTTACAAGTCTTCATATTGCCCATTAAGTACTCATATATGAGGCTTGTATTTCAACAGAAAACTTTGAAAGACGTAGACACTTTAAAAAAAATGTAATTTTAATTTTTTTTTATAGCAAATCAATTTTTATTTATGGCAGTAATAAGTGTTAACCCTAGCTGTGCCAGATCGGATGAATCGTTCGGCATCTTTGGTTGCCTCCAGGAGGCACATGGGGTTAATAGAGCGTCTGAAACATGATCACATTATTTCCAGTAAATATCCACCTGCGATCTGCTGAGAAATTGTGCAACAGATGAAGTTGGCACACGACACGGCAAACCAGACGGAACGAATCGAGGCAATTGTTCCAAGACACTCGTACCGATCAATGGAACAGCTTGGGGATCAGGGCATCTGATTTTCACTGGGGAATTCATGTAGATTCATATACCTGAAGGGTGCCAATTTCAAATTCTTTTTAACATGGCTTTAACTTTCAGTATATTGAATTTTGTTTGGCTATCTTGCCAGGTGTTCAGCCATAAGCACCAATGGGGATGGGGCATAAATGTAGAACTAGAAATTGCTCTGGTGAACTGTTTTATTGTCTGGCAACAAGGTGGAGATACTATTCCAGTTGTAGAGCTGTCGTATCGGTGTTGGGAGCTCTGGTGTACGAGGTTTCGATTGGCTGGGGCATGGGCGATATAAGATGGAAGTCATGGAACCCAGATCCACAAGCTATGCTATCTTTACAATCGATTGTAAACCTATCGTAAGACATAGGTGGTGGTCCCCATCCTCAACTTGGGATTGATTTACAATCTGTGGATTGGCGCCACCAAAGTTTGAATGCAAATTGGTGTGTTTTCTCCAACTGAGTTCATTCATATTGTCCAGATATCACCATTAATCTCTCATCTTGTTGTAAGATCTCTTCCAAAAATAAACATTGCCACACTGTCACTTTAAAATACTGTGTGGGGGAAATGGCATGAATCGCTGATTAGGCTTGATCAACTATTGACTTTATTCAATTACAACTATAGCATACCAAGCTAGTTGTACGCCATCCTGAAATAATATTTGTATCCATAGGTTCTGTTTATAGAAGAGTGTCTCTGACATTTTGTCAATAATGTATTAATGTAGGTAATCTCATAAAGTTGTGTATGTTTATAGCAAATTAATCCTCTAGTAATCCCATTATCTCGAGCACTACGCTTGCGAACTGAGGCGCGGTTTGTGTATCGAATAAACAGCACTGTGGACTGGCGGGCAAGCTGGAAGGTGAGATGGTATAACGCGGCTCTCGTTTTGAACGAGGTTGGATTAAAACCTGAGACTCACACATGCCTGCTGAGTGGCCATGACTGGAGGGACAGGGGTTGAGCTAATCACATTTTTGACGTCTTCTGTACACCGCACGTGCCAATTACGCGCGTAATATGGCAGCGTTGCCGTCGAGGACCCGATGGTGGCCGAGTAGAATGTACAGACGGAAGTGGGCGATACAGGAGTGATGCAGTGCAATGGCGCTGTGAGAGGCCACGATTGCCATTAATGTACATTGGAATTATTGTCTTTGCACTGTGGCACTTTAGACCGAACATTTTTTTTTGAAATAAAAAATTTTAAATATAAAATAATCGAATGTTTCAGGGGAAATGAGGTTCCAAATCTGTTTTAAAAAATAGCTTCCATTACAGTAACTTAAGTATCTTTTTGAAGATTTAACCGGGCAAAATACATGAACGACCTAGACACTGGAAATTTGTCAATATGCATTTTGCACCACAAGTCCTATCTCTTGAGTCGTTAACTCCTTATGGCTGATCAAAAACGGCAATATATTGCTGTCGGTGTTGTATGAATACATAAATTGCTTGTCAAGAGTTAATCAGTCAAAGTGATGATCGTGTAGTGTACACAATTTATGAACCGTTAATCACGATCTATGATGATATCAACGGAGCACAAGCAGGCAACTGGTAGCTGGCTGGGGTGGGGGTGTGGCGTGCACTCATTTGCCAGAGTTGCTGCTGCATCTAGCTGGATGAGAACTAAGAATCGTTATTGATTCGAAGTAGATCCACGAGGAATACTAAATGCAACAAGATCTGAACTCGGGAAAACTAAGCAAAAGTTCCGCTGTTCTGTGGGCTGCCATCTGGGAATTGTGAATAATTTTGGTTAGCATGCTTGTTCAGGGCAGTCTTTATGATGGATACATTCCCGAAGTATGTATATTGTAAATTACAGTTTAATGCTCAGATTTTGACTTTAACAAAAAATTATCCATTCATTAAAATATTCATGTATTGAATAAAATGGTTTGAAAATGAAGAGTTCACAAAGTCCACATCTGTTAATACTTTGTCACGGTCAAAATGATTTTTTAAAATTGGATACATTTCAGAAGGTGAAATAGAATGCCAGTAGTGATTAAGTGTTTAAAGTCATCTACTGATACTGTTTGTTGATGACTTGAGTCATTCACTGATGATATGATTTAGAAATAGATCATTGTTGGAAATTCTTCACAATCAAATAGCAGGACTATTAATTTTCATAACATTTTTATACCATAAGTAATTTTTAGGAAGAAATTATCAAGGACATGTTCGCCATCACTGTTATTTTGTTCAGTTAGAATCGTCGATATCTGATGCCACAAAGACGCTATATAAACAATGGCCACTTTCTTTAATTCTCACTTGTCCATTTGTAGCCAATCGCCATCTTCAGGGTCAACTTCGCTGACGTGGACAAGAGACTAATACACCTTCCTGTAGCCTTGACACTTTCTGATATATTCGAAGTAACACGAGTTGACGTCAATATGGAATGAATACCTATGATGGATGGAAATTAAGTTAGTGCTTAGTGACATGTGATACTGGCCAGTGTATTGTATCTGTTGATCCCAATATGGCTTTCTACTGGTGTTCTGGATCTGACTTGTCCTGGTGCTTGATAATGTTTTTGATTATTATATTTTTTTGCATTCTAATCGTATTTTACAAAAGATGACCGAGTTTGTCCCAGTGTGTAAAATATTTTTTTTATGAACTCATTTGCTGATTGAATTTGACCAAAGGTAGCTAGTGTGATGGATCCAATTTGTCCAAGTGTGTAAACCGTACTATCAGTAAAAGGTATTTTATTTATACTTGTATTCTGATCGTATTTTACCAAAGGTTGCTTAGGCAATGGACCCAATTTGTCCAAGTGTGTAAAACGTACTATCAGTAAAAGGTATGTTATTTATACTTGTATTCTGATCGTATTTTACCAAAGGTTGCTTAGGCAATGGACCCAATTTGTCCCGGCAGGCGAAGGTATTTTATTCTCTATTCCGATTCTATATTCCGGAAGATAGATCAACTATCGGACATTAGCACTCTATCTGAATGAGATCATATTAAATCAACAGTATGACAATTAGATATCTGATATTCAGACAAGTAGATATTCGATATTCAGAGCCTTGATCATTCATGTGTTCCGAAGACTGATAGCCAGAGAAAAATGATGGAGTGCTGCTTATAAAGCATTGTCATCTTATCTTGGTGTGACTGTGGCTAAGGAAATTATTACTAGTGGATTTGAATATGCATGAAGACGATATAGTGCTTGTGTCATGAATGTGATATGGGGTTTGTATCGTATTGGACAATATAGTGCTTGTGGCGTAGTACTTATATACCATGAAGGTAATATAGTGTTATCATGGTGGTGTTTCTTTTGGCGTTGTTTTTGTATAGTTGTTTTCAGTTTTCTCAATTGTTCCATGATTTGCCATCGAGTCATTTCAGGAAGACAGTGTAACTCCGCCAGTGCATAGAGGTCGGAGTACATCAGGATAGTCATCGTCTACCATACCTCGCGCTATATTGCGTGAAATGTATTGCTGTTTTTATTTTATTTTATGGCAGACCTGCGTGGATGTTTGGCTTGCAACTTTAGACAGGGAAATAAAGACATGATAAATAGTTGACAAGTTTTTTTAAAGTTGTGTGTACAATCCATGAAATTGTCTGAATTGTCAGATTCCAAAGCCTCGGATTTAATAACTTTCACAACTCGTGTTGATATAGTTGATATTCCAAGACACTTGGGTGACATTCTCTATTTATCCACCATTGGCACAACACGATGACATTTCGTCCTTTTTAGTAAAACGCATTATATCTTTTTTTTCAAATTAACCCTCTCCCTGCTGGATTAGGCACAGGCAACGCTCTTGAGGGCATCTCCGGTTGCCTGCAGCATGGAGAGGGTTAAATGTCAAAGAATAACCACCATCTGTGTATTGTCAACGAATCATTTCTGTTGTAAAGCGAAGGTACTATGATAATATAAGACATTTGTCAAGAGTGATGGTTTGGGGAACACGGGGTCATTAAAATCGGCTTTACTACGACAGAGTTGTCATCCTTAGTATGAACACTGTACACTGTGTTATGGTTTCCATGGTTATGAAACAGTTCCACATTCATATTCTTTGTGCCAAATATTAGGCTAACAAATTACCTACTAATAGTCATAAAAGTAATAATAATAATAATAATAATAATAATATTGGCTACTTCTAAAATGCATTATTCCACACTTGATATTCTCAAAGTGCTACTAATATAACACACACACACACACACACACACACACACACACACACACACACACACACACACACACACACACACACACACACACAAACACAAACACAAACAAACACACATACAAAACACACACACACATACACATACAAACACATAGACATACACACACCAACACACACAAACACGAACAAACACAAACAAACACACACACACACACACAAACACAAACACAAACAAACACACACACACACACAAAACACACACACACATACACATACAAACACATAGACATACACACACCAACACACACAAACACAAACAAACACACACACACACAAAACACACACACACATACACATACAAACACATACACATACACACATCCAAACACACACACACGTGCACACACAAACACATACACACACAAAAAACTCTGACACACAAAAAAAAAACATACACAAACACACACATACACACAGATACAAACACACACATACAGATACAAACACACACATACAAACAAACACACACACACACACACACACACACATAAGTACAGACACACAAACACACACACATTCAATACATTTCTACCACTATTCCTGACAAACAGTACATTAGGTTTTCAAGTGGTCGGCAAAGAAATATCACTTAATACAAGAACGACTGTTGACACAATGTCCCCAATGTGTGAATGCGTGTAATATAACGTCTGAAAAACTACTTGACAGTTTCACAATACTGTATCCTCCATCGTTAATCCAATACTCTGTAGGTGTGAGTACAACTTGGGGGTTGGCTGTTATCTCACGGTCACATTAATAGTCTGTGGAAAAAATGTTTGTCTGAAGAAGGTGATTTCTATTGGGATGACGTTTTAGGATTTGTTTTTGTAGGTCTCAGTTCAACAATTCAATTGAGTTCTGTATTGTTTGTAAAGCCGCTGACTCATATACAGTAATACACTAATATCGTATTGAAATAGCTGTATTTGGATTGTACGTGTCACTGTCACATTATATAACAATATTAATTTACATTAGCTGACAAGATATCATGTCTTAAATATAATGCATAGTGTATAAATAATTGGAAGTTTAGTATTACATTTTTGTTACCAAATGACATAAGGGTATAGCATTGTGGGATCGTTGGATAATAATATTAGATATTAAATATAAAGTTATGATATTATGGTATACAGGACAGATCATGTTAAAATGAAACATGTCTTCAATCTGCTGCTTGTTACACACAATACACAACCTCTGATTTTTAGTGGCACCTGGGTATCTACTTCTGATTTTTTATTTCATCTTAACCCTCTGCATGCTGAAGGCAACCAGCAATGCCCTAGAGAGCAGTGGCTGTGCCTAATCCAGCAGGGAGAGAGTTAAAGTGCAAACCTTTATGTTTACCCTCAAGATCATGTCAGTATTATTCCGATATAGAAATGTCTCCAAAACTTTAAAATCTTAAAGTGGTGTCTATGGGATCAAGCAAACAGGCATGTATGTCTTTGTTGAAATAATAAAAGAAATGCCTTTCTGTTCTTAAAAAATAAACCCAGAACATGGGCATGTCTACTTGAAAATGAGATACAAAACTACCACGAATGCGAAAGAAAATACTTCTATTTGTGACCGGTTGCTTAGCACAAAGCATGATAGGGTCCCATGGGACCCCTTGTATCTTTCTGGGAGCCATGTAGTCCCAACAAGTGATATTTGATGTTGTACAGAAGGCAAACATTGGCTACTAGCGTACTCCATGCACTGCAGACAGTTCCTTACACAGTGCGATAACAGTCGTGACAAGCTGTATGGAGTTTGGAAATGGGCGTGGAAATGCGAAGGGGGTAAAACGATCCATTGGTGTGAAGTAGTCTTTGAGATTAATGTTTCAGGTTTGGGTAAAAACATATGAAAAATCAAACTTTATTTACAATAACACTGTTTGATTCCTGGAAAACCTGAATGTTTTTTGTTTCTGAGTTGGATGATGTCTTCCAAGTAGGATGGCAGCTTCTGAGTAGCTTGGTAGCTTCTGAGTAGAGTTGTTGTTTCTAAGTAGGTTGGCAACTAAACAGGGTGATAACTTCTGAGAATTGTGGTAGTTTCTGAGTACAGTGGTAACACCTAAGTAGAGTGGTAACTTCTGAGTAGAGTGGTAACTTCTGAGTAGAGTGGTAACTTCTAAGTAGGTTGGTAACTTCTGAGTAGAGTGGTAACTTCTGAGTACAGTGGTAACTTCTAAGCAGGGTGGTAACTTCTGAGTAGAGTGGTAACTTCTAAGTAGAGTGGTAACTTCTAAGCAGGGTGGTAACTTCTGAGTTGAGTGGTAACTTCTGAGGGTAAGTAGGTTGGTAACTTCTGAGTCGGTTGGTAACTTCTGAGTAGAGTGGTAACTTCTGAGTTGAGTGGTAACTTCTGATTTGAGTGGTAACTTCTGAGTAGAGTGTTAACTTCTGAGGTGAGTAGTAACTTCTGAGGGTAAGTAGTTTGGTAACTTCTGAGTAGAGTGGTAACTTCTAAGCAGGGTGGTAACTTCTGAGTTGAGTGGTAACTTCTGAGTAGAGTGGGAACTTCTGAGGATGTTGGTAACTTCTTAGTAGGCTAACTTATGAGTAGGGTTATAATGCCTGAGTATGGGGGTAGCTTCTGAGTATGGTGGCAGCATCTAAATAGGGTGGTAACTTCTGAGTAGAGTGGTAACACCTTATTTTATGCTTTTGTTGGACTTTTCTTGTCTTTATTTCCCTAGAGAGTTCCTCAAGCTGTTTTAAAGTCTGTCCTAGAGAGTTCTCACACCTGCTCCTGGACCCTTCTTTAACTGTTATCAGCGTGAAAATCACTCATACACATTGGATACACATTTACACACAGATTTATTTTCTCGTATTCATGCATGGATTGCTCGTCGCATTTAGTAGACCATACTTCCAGCAGGTTAGGAGTTATGAACAAAAAATATCCTCAAAACGATGACTATTCTGTGAAATCTCACCTTCATCAAAGTGATCTTCTAACTCAGGGGATGACATTAAATGAATATACAATGATCTTGACTGTCTGTTATCTTGATCTATCCGACCAGAAAAAAATAAACATGAAATGCTGGTATTCACTCGAAGGCAAAACACTGTGTAAGTTTATTGCTAAAGTATCATTTGATTTTGTTTATTTTTCCTATTCGGAACATGTGTCGTGCTTTTGATAAAGTATCAGCAGTTGTTAAAATAAGAAGCCCCATTGTAGGAAAACAAGCCATCGGTGGTGATAGTCTTCATCAACATGTGGAACAGTTCCCCTTGATAAACCTGTGCTAATATATGGCATCCTTGAAAAAAACCATAGGATTCTATTTCACATAAATGATTACATGTTTATACCGAAGTTTAAGTCTTGTTGCTCTGACTGGGAACTTAATTTAATCTATTTTCAATTTGCTTCTTTTATTCTATGAAACCTTGGTATAGACTAAGAAAATTTGACATTTTTTTTCATTTGAACTTTGCTATTATTTGTGTAGGTAAAATAATACACTTGAAAACAATCTAATATCTCTTTTCTTCCTCTGATTTCAAAGTTTAAGTATTGCTACTTCATGAGTATTAAAGTATTTGAGTATCAAAGTATTTAAAGCTGCCCAAATATTAATCATTAATAATAGGTAATAAATCTAAACAGTTTATTCCAGAAAACACACACACCTTCCTTGAATAAACAGTTGTCTAAGGAACAATGCAACAATAAAACATTCTTGGGTGTTTAATTAAGGAGTTACATAACAGTTTTTAGATTTCTTTACAATTTCTAAAAGATTTAGTGTTTCAAAAAGAGGGAGAGATTAACCGGTAGACTATTTAATTAGTTCATCCAGGTGTTTTTCATAGAACATATCTTGAATATCTGTTCCCCTCCCTTTTAGCTGAAGGAATAAATTGGTAGTGTCAGACCAATTTGTAATTACAAAATACATCATTGGCATTTTCAGTTGCTTTCTTTTGCATTATAACTTTAATCCTACAGATGTTGCGGGTTTCCTCCTGCCCTAAACTGACAAGTCGTGATATAAGTGAACGATTTTTGAAAGGGTTCTAAACCCCAAATCAAAACAAACAAACAAATGTATTCCTTGCAATAGGAGAACATTGTAGATCACTGGAGCGTGGGACAATAAGATTTTGTAATGTTCAGCTGTTTACTGTTAATTAACCATTAGTGGGCATGGGACAATTTCCAAAAATTGGGAATGGGACATGAATTCCCATTATTTAAAATGGGGCTTATGAATTTACACCATTGAGAATGGGGCTTAGAGATGTCCATAAATAAATATAGGACATATGAATTCCCATTATTTGGTATGGAGGTTACACGTTCTTATCAATTGGTATGGGGCTCATTATTTTCAATAAATAAATATAGGACATATGAATTCCCATTATTTGGTATGTTGCTTACAAATTCCCATCAGTTGGTATTGACATCACACAATTTCAATAACTGGCTATCAGCATAGGGCTCTTAAATTGTCTTTCTGTAATTGCCACAAGTTTATTTCATGAGATAAAATACCATCATACAATATTATGGATAACTTTTTTGTTCTGAGCATGTACCCTGAATATGTAATGGAAATTTGAAATACGAAGTTACATCATATATTAGACTTGACACAAAGTTGTTCACAATTATTGATTGATATATGTTTTATCATTTATACTCATTAAAAAGGCATATTAAACTACTCTTTTAACTTAATTTGCTAATTACATAACAGTGTCATAAGCATGAATATATTTTGCATTAATTACATGTGTGGTGCATGAGATTTCTCCAAGGCCAAGGTCATTGACATTGTTTTTTCTTCTTATTTTCATTGTTATTATTCAAGTGTCATGTGATCTACAGAACCATTTAGCCTATTTTCGGTGTACATTTATCATCTAGGGAATTCTTTAATAACATTATTTAAATACATGCTTACGACTGGAATAGGCTCTTTATGTTATTATTGAGCTTAGAACATACACATTTGTCAACAGAGTCTTTCTCAAGGCAAGATATGAAAAGTATCACGGCACATTTAAACCCAGCCTAAATGTGTTTATCAGACTCACAGCACATTCATATCACATTTCCGCATGAAAGTACATACCATTTATCACTTATGCACCACTCAAAAATCATTATACTAGCAAATTTTATGTAAGCGAGGCGAGGTTGTATCATGGCTGTAAATGTAGTTGGAAATTCATAAAACTCAGAAAGAGGAACATGTCCCACATGTTTAAAAAAGTGTACTAAAGAAATCTGAATACTACGTGTGTGCGTACATCCTCCAGAGTATTTGGTACGCGAGAATCTGGTACATCTGAGGCGCATGCCAAATATGTGTTCTTTTATCGGAAGATCTGCAAGTAATGATTGCATGATTATAGCATGTTTACAGGACTCTCTGTGAAGAATGATTTGCGAGGGGGTGTGGAGGGGAGGGGTTGAGAAGTGGTGGTGGGGGGGAAAAGAGGTACGAAAGTTGGGAAAATATTGTTACTCAAAATATGGAAGATGGTTCTTATGCCAAGTCTGTCAATCAACCAGTCTGCATCGTTATGTAGTATGAGCAACTGTGTTTGGGTTTGAACTCGGAAACTTTAGTATTAATAGAACTCGGGTTATTAGTCTCCCTTCTGGGTTAATAACAAACTGCTGTTCTATTGGGCATCTATGGTTGCCTTCAGCAGGGAGAGAGTTAAATGCATTTCCAAAGAAAATTCTGGTTTGAATCTACATATGGACATGGTGCTTGGATACCAACTTTTATTATAAAAGTATGAAACTTATATGAAAAATGGCATAGAAACTCTTAGACATTTCCATGATGGATTATTCAAAATAAAGGCTCTCTAGGGCATATGTGTTGGCATTATCTTGGAAATACCTCTTGAATTTATTAAATAACATTTCATTTAATTTTCATTTAATGTCCTTGGATCCTGTGTTGAAGACATGATTTGACTGATTGTGTCTTTTAACATGTAGACACCTTTTGAAAATATACAGTATCAGTTGGGAAATATTATATTCCTTTTTGCAATGTCCTTGGTCATATGGGGCTTGTCTGGTGTCATGTGCACACTACCAACTGGGAAATAGAAGACAGCTGGAACCATACGTTACCTTGAGATATGGGAAAGAATGGGAAAAGGTTTAGGCCACTTTCAGATCTGAAATGTTTTCATGCAGAATCAGGTTCATGAAATATTTTTATACAATTTCTTTAATTTGGGGAATTCTAACTTAAGATGTAAATAAACATGTTTTTTTTGGTTTTGTTTGGGTTGTTTGTTTTTTTAATTTAATTTGTTTTTTATTTTCATATTTGTTACATTTTATTTTTACATATTTTTTTTTTATATTGAAAGCTATTGATTCTATTTTTCATAAAATGGATTTATGTGGTTTTTTTTTTATAGTGTTCATGTATATTTTCTAAGTGATATTTGAACCCATGAATTCTAAAGGAATCGAGTCCAGTTTGAAAACAAGATTAGGTATCATTTGAATTAATCATCCCTGCAGAATTAAACAAAATCAAGATTTGATTATGGGATCTAATGATTGTCTTCTGCAGGATGAAGGTTAAATCTAGGGAGAATGATGAAGCTTGAGAATGATGAAGTCTGATAACGAAGATGCCTATTGGCCATATATCATCATCACTTAACACATTTCACGATGTCCATGTGATTCACCTTTTATAATTAGATACACCACATCATCCTCTGTAGACAGGTTTGTTTATTTTTCACGGATTTTAAAACAGGAATGTTCCAAATATACTTGAATCATGAGTTTGGTACTTCCTGTTAGACTGTATGTAAATTCCCAGTTTAAACACTTGGTCTATTTTCAAGCATGCTGGCTTTAATCTTGGCTGATAAGCATTCAAGGTAAATGTAGTTTGCAGATGCATACACTGTAGTTTAATAGGTAGATATCTCAATCATGTTCACATTACCAGTCTATGTTACATCCAGTAGATTGTTATAGATTAATATAGATTTTATAATTTTAAAATTTTAGATTTTAGGTATTTCACAAATATCTAAAAGATTTTTCACTATTTAATTTTACGATTTTTTTCAACCACATTTCAGTCAAATCATGCTTTGTCAAGTGGGACATATTACCTGGTCCACAGCTGTTAGTTGTATGGATTCTAAGTTGTATGCTATAGACATCAGTGAAAAACAGAAACTACGGCCACAGGTAATGAATTTATCGAGATATCCTTTTAACATTTATTAGAAATATGTTTAATATAGTTCATATAATAGACTCAACAATGGCTAGACAGTGTTATAATGTATGGAAGATCATCTGGGGCATATTATTCCTCAAGACATAATTACTCTGACTTATACAATTCATAATTGTCCTTAATTGATAAAAAAAAAGAATCCATGTTGAAAATGTGATTTGACCTTTGGCCACTGCACTTTAAAACCTGACCAATTATAAACACAAGGTGTATTTATCCATTACACAGAGAATTAGCCTTGACATTAAAATAGGGAATCATGTTATGCACATAAACACACATATGTATGCACATATGCGCCTGGTTGTGTGTGCACACACGCATGCACACACACACACACACACACACACACACACACACACACACACACACACACTAAATCTCTGTACTCAGGATCACATATTTTTGTACCATATACACATCTGACATTATATTCAATTAGAAAAATGTAGATCGTTTATATTTTTCTAAAGCTATTCAATAGTAAACACCATCCCAGACTTAGTTGTCAAGTCTGTCTGATTGTCTGCTTATTGTAATTTATTCAAAACTGTCATCAGGGTCCACCAAGATAAAAGTGACACATCGTTAAACTTGTAATTTTATGATGATGAAATGCACTTAGAAACTGGTGGTATTATTAACTAATATAATGCATTCTATACCGCATCTTCAAATTTATTGTCAGGCCTGAATTCCATCTCTTTCAACAGATATTTATGTACCATTATGTATCCTCTGAAAGATAAATGTATGAATGCATCTTCAGTTTGTGAGTTAGCTTTCTGAGCTTTATGGGTACTTGTATGTACAGCATAATAGTTGGTCTGAACAGAGTAGCTGTATTTTTCATGTTGTGTAGTTTAACCACTGTATACAGGGAATAGCTGTTAAGGTTTATTTGGTGTTTCAAGCCTCAATTGTGGTAGTTAAACTTGACTTTTAATAGCATGTTACTGATTGCTATTAGTGATGTGATACATTGATGATATTCAGGTGACAGGGAAGGTATCAATGTTATTTATGAATCAACAGAAAAATATCTAAAATATTTAATATAAATAGTTGTATTGAATATCTGCAGGGAAAAAATGTAAAATGTTTTAAATTAATAACAATACTTGTGGAAGAGCTACCTAAAATGATGTAAAATATGTATTTTTTAAAATTATTGGGGCAAGGCATATTACAGGGTTGTTACTCCCTCCTTGTTAGTTTATAGGTTTAATGATTATATTACTCACAATGTATTTTAAAATGTCATATTTCATTACCTTTTATCTTCTTTTTCATTTATAAAAATAAGTTTTATTTCCACTGCAGACATGTACATTAGTATACATCATCTTTTTCAATTTAATTAATTTTTAAAAACTATATTTTATTTCCACTGCAGACTTTTACATTAGTATACATCACCATGGGTCCTTTTGCATTAGCCTTTTGTAAGAAGCCTGGTCCACGAGGCTTTTAACTTTGCAGGAAATGCATCCGCAAAGATCCATATCTTCAATACAGCTCATTTCTGCTTAATTTCAGCCAAGACAATGCCGTGAAATATGTTCACACTTCATTAAATCAAATATCTTCCAAAGTCCTTGTTCGCGAAGTCACTTTCTACACCACCAGCCCTTACTAGGGATATGGGACATTATATTTTGGTTATGTGGTAACTCTGTCAAGCAGATGGAGGTCAATGGTATAAAATCACAAACCAGATATTAGAAAAATTGATTTCCAATGTTGTGGAGATCCTTGTTGTTATTCACACAAGTCTGGTGTTATACGGTTAATTGATCCCTGTGGGATTTATGACAGTATATTCCATGCCTATAATAGTGCATGAATGTCAAATGTCATGATTTTGACTTGTTGACAAGGCAGTTAGAAGATTTCCATTCATGTACTAAACCATTCGTCATTCAAATGTCTTGAAAGGGATATGAATTTTTATTTAAAAAAGATTTTACATTCATGTGCAGTGTAAGCATGGGAGTTTCTAATCATGTACAGTTGTAGTATTGGAGTTTCCAATCTTGTTCAGTGGTAGCGTTAGAGGTTCCAATCATGCTCAGTGGTAGAATTGGAGTTTCCAATCATCTGCAGCTGTAGAATTGGAGTTTCCAATCATGTTCAGTGGTAGCATTAGAGTTTCCAATCGTGTGCAGCAGTAACATTGGAGTTTCCAATCATACGCAATTGGAGTCCAATAATGTGCAATGGTCACATTAAAGTTCAGTCTCAGCAATGTGCAAACCATAGTGAGTTAGGAGTCCTGCAAGGTTCATGAGGTTGACTAATCTTCAAGTCAAACAAAGCAAATTGGCTTAAATCAATTGGCCAATTTGCAGTATTTTCCAATCAAATAGCCCTAATCACTGAACCATCCACTGTTTGCCCAATGTCACCAGCAGTGCAAGACTCTACTTCACTTTGGAAATGTTTGCCAAGAATTAGGGAGCATCTCAAACATCGTAGTACATTTTAGTAGACTGGTCAGACAGATTGAGTAGTGAGGAGATAATTGCTGAAGCTTAAAGTGTTTTGTGAATAATTTGTTAGAGGATATTAAAAAATTAAAACGACTAGATATTGTTTCGTGAGTGTATTTGTGTGTGACAACAAACCTGACCTTTAAATTATATGTTTAATCATCCAAGCAGTTTTATAATATGCTTGACCGATATCAAATAAATTGGTTTGTTTGTGTGGACACAGGATACATCAAGATGTCATAGTGTATCTGCATTAAAAAACTGGTTGCAAGGTGTGACTTAGTACACTCCTCTTCAATAGTGTCACGTAAACACATTCACACACACACACACACACACACACACACACACACACACACACACACACTCACACACAATCTCACACAAACACTCATATCCCTTTCTTTCCGCCAGGGGGACATTTCTTAGGGTCTTGCACAGCATGTTGTAGGTGGCTAATTACCCATAAGGCCTGGCGGCCTTTGATCTCAATGGAGGTTTGAGCCCCTTATCACACCTTCAAGTGACTTGATCTCTGAAGGAGAGACTGAATTTAAGCCCAGGTATCAGCCCACTGCATTCCTCAGGCATGTGTCTGGTCATCCTCTGGTCAGTTTCTGGTCAACTCAGGTCTTTGTCATGTAGTATCCTGTCAGAATACATTGGAGGTGAGATCTATTCTCCGCATCCAGACTTGCTGTCTATTCACCAGACCCCGGACCCAATTCCCTGCAACCTGATTGGCTAACATGACCCAAAATATGAATAAAATATTTTTCTTAACCCTAACCCTAACCCTAAGCATGTTAGCAAAGCAGATTGCTGAGAATTGGGTCTGGGTCTGGGGAATACACCACCAGTTTGGGTCCGGTTCCAGGTCTTGGTCCAGGAAATAGACCCCACCAACTTTGGACACTGCTCAATGGTCAATAAGATTTTATTTTGTATTGTAAACAACATCGAATAATAATAATTATAATGTGCATGCATGCTATCTTCTTAACTCCCTGGGGAATATACAATTTCAGGTGCTAAATGGTTAAGATTCACAATTCCATCTCATGTGCACATTTATATTGCCCCAAATCCATGCTCGAAAGCTTGTTGATCTCTACATTATTACCCTGGTCCAATGTACACTCATTTTCCCTTTTCAACTCCCTGGGGAGTATACAAATTCATATGACAGAAGGTTAACATTCACAATTCCATTTCATCCTACCAGGTACCCATTCGCAGCTGAGGGGTCTATAGTGCCCTGTGGATCTAAACATTTTACTCAAGAGTGCTACAGGGTGGTATGATCTAGGCTGAAATCTGGAACTTGCTACTTCTACTATCTATGGAGTAAATATAGAATTAAAATCAAATTATGGTAATGAAATTGACTTGATTTGCTAGAACATTTACTGCCAATGAAACTGCTGTAGGAATTTCCTGAATGGAACTTTTTATGCCAATTAAATGAGATACTGGAATCCCGAACTATACTGTTATTATATGAGTTTGGACATTTATCGTAGTGGGCCAACTGCAAATTGTCTTAAATAAAATCAATTCTGATTAATCCAGCCGAGAGAAGTATCTCTGAAATTCCCTGCAATTTATTAAGAAGAGAATTTCAATGAACAGCCATGTTTTTGTAAAAGTAAATAAATGTGTAATCGTAGTTTGTACACTCAGGATGTTTTGAGCTGTATTCTTGATATGATACCAGGGGAATGGAGCAATTCATGATTCAAGTTTTCAGATAGGTCACAGGTAGTCGTATACACTGGCAGTCACAATCACAGAAAGACAGTCACAGCCACAGTCACAGCCACAGAAGTCTAAGACACAAAAGTCACAATCAGAGATAGTCAGTCACATTCACAGTCACAGACAGTCATAGATACACACAGTCAGAATCACAGAATACAACAGTCACATAAGTCAGAATCACAGACAAACTGTTACAGACAACCAGTCACAGTCATATAGAAGTCAAAGTCACAGGAATGGACAGTCACAGCTGACACATTCACAGACAGTTATAGAGAATCACAGACAGTCACAGACAATCACAGACAGTCACAGACAGTCACAGACAGTCACAGACAATCACAGACAGTCACAGACAGTCACAGACAATCACAGAAAAACACTGCTCTATGTACTTGCTTATCTTAACTCTCATCTGAGAAAACATGAGATGCAATATATGTTATTTTATATAATTATACCCTATATATAATGGATGTTTTGACACATGCAACATTTTCCATGTCTAATATGGCAGACTTTGCCATATCAAACAATATTGACATTTGTTTTACCATTTTCATAAGTTTCACAGTAAAACATAGCAGAGTTATTCTGATGCTGTCCAAAGGACATCCCTCTTTTGAGAGTTAAATTGAATTAAATGTGAACACATCTACATTTGTGCAGATGGCCGTGATATAAGATGCTCCTACTGGTTTTGGCCCTTTTTTTTTTTTTTTGTATTGGGGTTTTATGTCGCTTTCAAGATTCTTTCACTTATATTACGACTTGTCAGTTTAGGGCAGGAGGAAACCTGCAACACCCGTAGTGCTGAATGTTGCAGTAAACCTGTGAGCATCGGCTGGTACTGACAAGACCAAGGATGATAACTGCATTGCCACTCTACAGACATCGCATCCTATCAATATCGCGTCGGAAAGGTAACTTTCGCGAACATTGATGCCGGGGCCCTGGGGCGGGATTTGAACCTGGAACTTTTGGCTCCGAAGTCCAACTGCTCTACCACCCGCCCCTTGGTTGCCCCTTTAGCTTAGTCGGTAGAGCGCTGTACTCACAATCCAGCAACTCAGGTTTGAATCCCAGAATCAGCAGTATAGAGTGTCTAGTCATCTAGCATGCTGTTAATAATAGTGGATCCTGAGTTGTGCACATTGCAAAACTTCATCACATTCCAGAGTTTCTAGACTATCCACCTGACTACTAATGATAACATCCACCCACCTCGTACTTTAACCTGAAAAGAATTTCAGTAAACAAGGGAATATATGTCTTGAGAATCAAAACATTAAACATGGCCCAGCTGTTTGGAGACTGGGGGATAAAAGCGGTGCATAATCAATTATAATATATATTTAACCTGTATCAAGTTCCAAATTGTATTTTTAATGCTGATGGAGTCTGCGAGATGGACAGTTAGTTGTGTTTAAAGAAGACATTTGTCTGTAATTCCTCCGACGTGTATTTATTTGCTGCGGAATACCTTGGGACAGGTCCGCAGGAAATGTACAGATTTTCTGTTGCGGCACAATAATGCATGCTTGTTATCGGTTAATGAAAAACTGCATCAGACAATGGTTTGGATTCTTTCTTTCTCTGCATGAAAATGATGTAGCTTGATATAAATAGATTTTGTTTGCCTATTACAGTGTTCCCTCTTTGGTTAGGTCGGTAGAGCATTGGATTCCCAATCCAGGCAACGGGTTCAAATATTAGATTTGGAATGGTCCTATTTCACAATATTTAAGTTTTTATATGAACCAGCATTGATCCATGTTGGTAAATTAAATACATTTAATCTTGTCCATGTTCGATTCAGTATAAAGTCATTTCTTTAATGGCACCTCAAGCTGACTACAGCAGAAGGAAGGTTAAGTTAATGGTGCAATACAGAATAATTAGGCAATCTTACATTTTGTAACTTTTACCATTTTTCTTTACATTTTGAAGGCTAGGAAGTCGCATTCTGGATAGAAAACCTTATTAACAATTTAATCCATTCCAAGGACACGGACGTTCTAGAGGTGAAAATTCAATTGTAGAAATTGCTCCGGTTCTATTCTTATCTCAACCGCCTTCACATTGCTCTAACGTAATTATGACAAATATGAATTTCCTATGGTTTTCTGATCCAAGCATTGATTTCTACCTTTTGCTGGATTGTAGAGGTGCTTTTGTTAGATTGAGGAGGCGAGTGTCTTGGAATTCTAGGTGATCTTGCATTCCGGTCGCAATCGCAAATCTCGAGAACTCTTCTGCCTCAACAGCTGAGAGTCTCAGTCTCATTCAGCATGCAATAACTCCTCCACTTGGTTTGTTATTCCAGGAACTACAATTTATTGGCGCCTGTGTTAAGCATTGAATATTACATTATTTATTATTATGTTCCTGAAAGCAGTTCATTACTTTGTAAAATAATAAGAATTCTGAAACCAAAATTAATCCTTTGACACTGCATGCTAATTAAATTTATTACAAAATTAGGATTTCGCTGGGTGATATGAAATGTTCCTACTTTTTTTTCTTTTTTTTTTTGTATTGGGGTTTTAAGTCGCTTTCAAGATTCTTTCACTTATATCACGACTTGTCAGTTTAGGGCAGG
>JAUTBT010047714.1:0-55947 GCA_032361225.1 Lepetodrilus schrolli | reverse complement strand
AAGGCGCTACAAGGTTATCATTCACATGTCCATCTCATCCTTCCGGGTACCCATTCTCTGCTGGGTGAACAGAGACATTATCGAACTAAGCCACTTGCCTAAGGTGACACCACAAGTTTTTTAGTCTGTGATTCAGTGTGGGGCAGGAACGAATCCTAGATACGATCAGGTCTCGGTCACCCATCCATGAACCAGCCGAGCTCGAACGTGCTTCACTTTAACCTGAGTGGTCAGCCGTGCACGGGACCATGTGCCACCACATTTATTGCCACGTAATATTTCAGTGACATCGCCCAGGATCAGCATCCTGTACTCCAAAGCGACAGTGGCCATCAGAGAGAGCAACGACCCCTACGGTGTGCTGTCCCTGGAACCATTCACGCCTACCACGCCTGAGAGATACACCGTCGTGGTCCTCAAGGTGAACAGATCAGGTTAGTGAAGAGTGAGTGATGGTGCAGTGGTAGAATGTCAAATTTCAGATCCAAATGTCCCGAGTTAAAAAGCACAAAACAGGGATGCATCAATGTTCACAGAGGTTACTTTTCCAAAGTGATTATGATAGGATGGATGCACTGTCTGCACAGTGCAGTTATCGTCAATGGTTCATTGATACCAGGTGATACATGCAGGTTTACTGCAATGCTACGGGCTACATGTGTTGCAGGTTTTCTCCTTACATGACACGTTAAAGTGATTCAAAGCATAAATCCTAACCAAACAAAAAAAAAAGCTGTTTTTTTTGCAACACTATGTCATGCTTGTACCTGAGACAATCTGAGGTAGTGGATTTATCATTGCTGAAAAGGAAGACATCTTGTAGCATAAATAAAAATTGCAGGGTCCCGTTTCACAAAACTAGATTTATAACTCATAAGCATGTAAAGCAAATTATTACTATGTAGTTCTTACTCGTGCAATGGGGCCTAGGACCATTATATTTTGTTTGTATGATGACAAATAGGAAACGTTAAAATTGTTATAAATTTTCCAGGTGGGGTGTTTGGTCGGGCAACGGTCAAAGTTAGGACGGTGGGTGGAGGTGAAGCGTGGACAAAGGACATCGCCTCAAAGCCGGGCACCACCACCATGAACACTATCAGTGAGGTGCTGGGGAACCGAGACATGAACACAGCAGCTAAAGGAAGCCGTGACTATGAAGTGTTGGACACCACCATCACCTTCGCTGTGAGTAGACCGTGATACTAGATGTCGACATCACCTTCGCTGTGAGTAGACCGTGATACTAGATGTCGATGTCACCTTTGCTGTGAGTAGACCTCAGTACTATATGTTGACATCACATTCACTGTGAGTAGACCTTGATAGTAGATGACGACATCACCTTCGCTGTGAGTAAACCTACAGGTACCATGAGTGTCATATAGCAAAGTTGTATAGTACTGCATTGGTTATACACGATGACAATCCATATACTAGTATGGTTAAAGGAATAGACAGCATCCTGTGGTTCATCTAGTGGAACAGGACTCTATGCTCTAATTTCCTGGGTATAGTTTCTTGAAGCTCTCACATCCAGTATGAGACCAAAGCACTCTCATAAGTGCCCGGTTGTCATTTGTAAGAGATTGCTACAAGAGTGCTTATGGTCTGTGAAATGATACCCTGTTTTTTCCTCATTGATTTATAAATAATTCTCTGCCATATTTCCTGTCAAAAAACAAACCCAAAAAACATATTTCCTAGAACAATATTTTAGAAATACTTTGGACTCATCATTGTATGAGATATGAGTTGTTCACATGGACATGTCTGTTGTCTTATCAGCCCGGGGAGACGAACAAGCAGGTGAACATCACCATCCTGGACGATGATGTGGCTGAGCCTCCAGAGATTGTCCTGGTGTATCTGACTCAGCCAGAGGGTGGAGCCAGAGTGGCCCTCGGGGAGCCAGATGGAGGGAAGAGGGTTAGTACGTTGTAGTAGTGATGGTGATGTTGATGTTGATGATGATGGTGATGGTGATGATGTACATGATGATAGCTTGAGAAATTGTATTGAAAAGGGTTCGCACAGGATTATTCAATGTAACTGACGATCAGTATCCATCTCAACTATCTCTGCTGGTGGTGGTGATGGGTGATGATGACAATGATGATGGTTGTGGTTATGGTGGTGGTTGTGATGATGGCTATGATGATGATTGGTGGTGGTGGTGATGATGATGATAACAATGATAATAATGATAGCAATGATTATGATCATGATCATAACAATGAAAAATATAATGATGATGATGTTATGATGATGATGGTGTGATGATGATGATGATGTGATGATGATGTGATGATGATGACAGCATATATTATGCACAAAAACTCACCAATCACAAACAGTGTTATATTCTTACAGGGATTTGCAATGATAACCATTCAAGCAAGTGACACATCAAATGGAATCATCGGTTTTGCTGACACTTCCCTGGTGGTAGAGGCAGATGAGGATGTCCCCAGCCCTACAGCATCTCTCATGCTCTTCAGGAAACAGGCATACTTTGGAAATGTCACTGTAAGTTGACAGTCATAGGAGTGGTTGTGTCGCTACAGGGCCTCCATGTGAATGTAGAACAAACAATGCAACTCAGCTGTACTTGTAAAACATCAATTCATATTTCTTAATTGTAGTCGTCACATATGGGTGAAGTATTCCCACAGCGATGTAGAGCATTAAATCAATCTAAATTATAACATTGTCAGTTTGTGGATGTCACCGTTAGTCCATTTATCTGGCAGTAATTGATAATACGTTCAATATATGATGTTAATCTTACTGTTGGGACCCATTGTAGAATGATTCCAATGTCAATGTACATCTATGACTCGTGGACAGTTGAGTTCATCAAGGATCTCACTCACACAGGTATCATGGATCGCTAAGAAGTCAAAGACATCAAGTCAAGCTGAAGATGCTAAGTTGTCAGCCCAGCTGGTTGCTACAAGAGGTGTCACTGTGTGTACCGCAGGAAAACAGACATGTGACCTGTTTGTCAAACTTGTCGATGACAAGGTACTGTCATAATACAGTTTTCCGATTAAGCTTTATGTTAATCAATTAGTTGATTCTTCAAGATAGTATCTTAGTATCCAGTTTAGTCTTAAAACAATATGGTTTTTTTCAATTAGTTAAGATGGGTTCTTAGTCTGAGAAAAATATGGCCATAGATTAATTTAAGCTACTACATCATATTTACCTGATTTGAATGTGAAGGCGAACAAAAATTCTGATTATTTTCAACATTTTACTTCAACATTTTACCATTATATCAGCATTTTAGTGATTATTTGAACATTTACTAGATTATTTGAATACTTTTCATAATTATTTGAACACTTGTTAATGCCCATTAATTCCTATTTCTGGACAGAATCAGTGTGGGCTATGTCAACAGAGGTCTGTGACATGGATGAAATGTACATGGATTAATATACAGTTGATCCCCGTTTGTCAACATTTATCCGGACTTCATATTTTAGGCTCCCTCGCTATCCGCACGTTTTTTACTAGAAACCAATATTTTCTTCAGATAAATGAAAATTCAGTTTTCGTTTATGGTCAGACATTTCTGGGAACCAAATAGACAAATTAAATATAATTTAATTTCAGATATCCAGACAATATATTTATGAAGGTTCATGTCAAATGTCAATGTTAAATTCAGACATCTGGGGCCTTTTCCACAGAACAATCGTAATGTTACGAGAGTCGTAACTCGGGTACGTTAACATGGAGTTGCTAAGGAGTTACGACTGTCGTAGCGCTACGATCGTTCTGTGGAATGTGCCCCAGGAAAGTCAGTTACCAACATGGTTTTACTGGGAACGCAACCATCTGGATATACGGGGGTCGATTGTACATACATTAAAATAGAATAAGAAACCTTACGACTTCCCCATGTTGTATTGCAGGTACCTGAAGAAGAGTTTACATTCCTTGTGCAGCTCACAAAGGCCGATGTTGATGCTGAACTCAATGCTAAGAGACTGTATGCCATCGTCACCATCAAGCCAAGTGACAATGTCCGAGGTCTCATAGGATTCACACCAGATTCAAGGTCAGAGGGATTCTTTTGATAAAATTAATGTTGACTAAATTAATTTGTTGCATAATATGAGAGAAAAATGTTTAAATATTATTTTCCAGATTTTATAAAGGCATACAATCATGGTTTATTGATAGTTATGTATTTTAAATGTTTTCAATATTTTTAGATTTTATTTATTTTTTATCTCTTTATTTTTAATACATGAAGCTATATATATTGAACACCAGTAGGACACTACTGGTCTTGGCCAGAGGAGTTGTCCCTTTGGCTCAGTCAGTAGAGTGTTGAACTCACAATCCAGCAATTTGGGTTCAAATCCCAGGATCGACATGGTCCACTGTTATACTTGTTTCATTGTTTAATTACATTGTAATCTGACATTGTAGTCATTGCTGTATGGCTGAAATATTCCTGCAGAGACGTTAAGCATTACATTAAATAAATATTCTATGAAACCTGTATTTCTATTTCGATACTTACTTCTAAAACACACTCAAATAATCCTCACAATTCTCCCAGATAATTATAGCCATCTATTCAAATTTACTTTCTGCATATGTCAGAAAACAAAACTTTTGACCAATAAAATTTTACATTGAGGTGCATTCGCCATCACCCTTAGCTTTCTATACAATGATCCTGGCATCCTCCTCCTCATAGACTGGTCATCGTTGGCGAGAATGACAAGACAGCGCAGGTGATGGTGGAGAGACTGATGGGCCAGGAGTACGACGTGTCCATCAACTACACGACCGTCATGATGACGCAGTCCATCACAGACGGCGGAGTCACCATCTTCCCCGCGTTGGTTGGCGAGGACTTCAAGTACCAGAAGGGTGTGCTGACATTCCCTTCAGGCAGGCAGGTCAGTTGCTGTGATCCTCGTGGAGTTGAGAATGCAATGATCCATGATATTAGAATGAGGTTGTCATAGAAGATGATGGTAATAATGTAATAATATTAATAGTAATAATAGTAATAATAATAATATATACATTTGTAGAGCACACCATGTAGAGTAATTTATAAACTTGTTTTGTATTGTACTATTAATTTATCAAAAGAATTAAAGTTACCTACCCTCATGGAACATTTTGAGTTTAGATTCCTTGAAATTCTAAGGATACTTGTGTTGTGGTTTTTCAAGATATGATTGGTGTTTAACAAAACTGGAAATTATTTTCGTTAAATTTGTTGTTAATTAAATTGAATGTTTGTACAGCTCAACCATCTGTTGTCACCCTTCAAATCTTGATGTCAGTGGTCATATGTTCTTGCTTTTCTTGCTGACAGATTCAACAGAAGATAGATTTAACCCTGAGTCCTGTGCTGGCCTCCAACAATCCTCTCCCCAAGCAGTACATCATCCAGCTGAAGAACCCCAAGAACCAAGCAAAGTATGCCATTTAGCAATATACATTATTACAACAGTGTGTGAATGTTTCGTTATATCAGTAAAGTTCGCACAACGTTGTAATAACGTATAACGTTAAGTGTTTGCTGGGTATCAATGTCACACTTTGGGTATAAATGACAGATACTTTATACTGTACCTTGTGGTGCACCTACTCATCTATATGCACATTCTTTCACCATCATATGCTGATTGTCCAATTAATTAACTAACGTGTATTGATATACTCTTCTTGTTTACTGACATTCTGTTTACCTGTGATACTGGCATACATTGTGACATGCTCTCTGTGTGTGTGTGTGTGTGTGTATGTGCTGTGTGTGTGTGTGTGTGTGTGTGTGCTTGTGCGTGTGTGTGTGTATGTGCTTTGTGTGTGTGTGTGTGTGCTTGTGTGTGTGTGTGTGTGGATGTGCACGCATGCGTGCATGCGACACTGACACTCATATATTGTGACATCCTGCCAATGACACTATTATTTATGATGTGCTACCTGTGACACTGACATACATTGTGACATCCTGTCACTGATACACATGACAAGCTGCCAGTGTCAGTATTATTTATGATATGTTACCTGTGACACCGACAGATTGTGACATCATGTCAATGACACTCATACACATTATGACAAGCTGCCAGTGTCACTATTATTTATGATATGCTACCTGTGACACCGACACACATCTTGACAAGCCACCAGTGACACTGACACATTGTGATGTGCTCCTGTAGGTTGAACCCGGCGTTGAGTAGGGCCTACATCAGGATCGTCCGGCAGAAGGATGTCGCATTCTGGAGGGCAGTCAAGGAGGGACAGGGTGGACCCCTCACAGACACCAACATACAAAAGTCAGTGATAATACATAATTACCCTAATAATTCCAGTCCTCTAATAGTTCGAACACCTAAATACATCACTCCCCTCCCCCCTCGTGACTGCCAAATACATCACTCCCCTCCCCCCTCGTGACTGCCAGCTAAATTGGTCATGGGACAAAGGTTTACAGAAGTTCCAATATTCACATGAACGTAATGACAGTATCATTGTCTTGTCCTTCAATGAAAAATATTAACAATACGCCTTTGGAACTAAGTTTTCATAAAATATCAGACTTTAATTTAACTTTGATGTGGGTATGAACTTGAAATTGTTTTTCTCAAGTATCTTTATGATTTCAGGTATCAATAATTGTTGTGATTTCAGGGTTGTGAGTCGGCTTGACCCCCTGGTGAGGGGTGAACTAGGAAAGAACGAGGTCGCTCTCGTGGAAGATACTCTAAACAGCATTGTAGCTGAAGGTGGAAAAAGAAAGTGAGAGAGAATTTGTATTTTATTTTTAAAGACATTTCCATGCATTATTATTCCATATGTAATATCTCCCATATTTGAAAGTTCCTAATAAGGATTGATAATTTGAATGTAATCTACTAACAACATAATACCACTTCATGTTTTTGTTATTGCTTATAAGCAGAAATGAACGATTTTAGAGAATCTTTTAAGAAAAGAATTAGCTGTTTGTGTTGTCATCCTTGGTATTGTCAGTACCAGCTGGTGCTCGCAGGTTTATAGCAACATACAGCGCTATGGATGTTGCGGGTTTCCTCCTGCCCTAAACTGACAAGTCGTGATATAAGTGAAAGAATCTCAATTTTAAAAAAAAAGAAAAAAAAATATGTTTGTGTGTGTGTGTTATTTACTGACAGGAAGTAGAATTACTGTAAACTGTATATGACAAATATAAGTACAACATTGTTTCTATGACTTTGTCAGATTGTCCAAGGAAGCTGTGATATCGGCCATGAACCTGTACTGTAAGATGTTGGAGAGGAATCATGCGGACTCACGACGTGGGAAGTACAGCCTTGCACGGTCGCTGGAGAATTTTGCCTACACACTACTGAAGGACAAGCCATGTCCTCCAGCCGATGTCGCAGAACCACCTCCACTGTGAGGATGAATACCATCCCTGTCCTGTCCTGTCCTGTCCTGTCCCTGTCCTGTCATGTCCCTGTCCTGTCCATCTATGTATTATGTGCTGCTAGTAGTCTTCTTGTAGGCAGCACCATGAATATTAACATATTTATTACATTCTGTAATTTATGGGTGTCTGTCTAATCCCAGTTGTAAGGCTAAAGTGACTTAATGTGGACACTGTAGTGTGATTTTAACCATCGAAGTAGACTCTTTTACCTGTCGATGATAAATAATCGATAGTTTTGAAAATGGTGCCTTTTCATGGGGATTCCCCACTATGTGAGTCATGTGGTTAGAAGAGTATGCTGTGATTGGTCTTTGGTCAGACGGTTGAGAGACAGGATTGAGAGGTCACACACTCCAGCTCAACAGCAATCTATGTAAATAAATACACTGATTGCACAGAAAATGAGCTGATTTATTGATATCAGACCATTTGGAAGGAAATACATCACTACATGGTGTAGGATCATCAGTTCTTTAGGGTTGTACAATATGAATATTGTGTTTGAGTCCCTTTAATGGAATTTTGTGTATGTTGGTTGAGGAGCGTTTGAATGTGAAATGAAGGTTATTTTGATCATATTCTTGACTTCCAGTGTGAGCCATGAGTGTTCGACAGTGAAGATCTCCGCAGGAAGGTGGCCAGAGAAGTTTGTGCTGGGACACACCTACCCTGGACAGTAAGTAACATTTTGTACACACAAACCATATCCTGCACATATAGTCCATTTCTTATACATGCAAACCGTATCTTGTACATTCGGACCATATCTTGTACAAACAAAGTGTATCTTGTACATACAGACCGTATCTTGTACATACAAACCATATCCTGCACATATAGTCCATTTCTTATACATGCAAACCGTATCTTGTACATTCAGACCATATCTTGTACAAACAAACTGTATCTTGTACATACAGACCATATCTTGTACAAACAAACCGTATCTTGTACAAACAAACCATATCCTGCACATATAGTCCATTTCTTATACATGCAAACTGTATCTTATAAATATAGTCCATATCTTGTACATTCAAATTGAATATTGTATACAAATTCATTCATTTACTCTTGTACAAAACAAAACAAAAATTGTTCATGCAAAGATGATCTTGCCACTTTAAAACAGGCATACAATATGCTTGTACTGAATTAAAAGTAGTTTGTGGTGAGTGTTTACAGTACTTCTTAACGTGTTGTGTAATTTTGTTACTTTCAGACGTGGTGATAATTTGATAATCCCAAAGGCAATATCAAATTTGCCAACGACAAAGGTAAGCAATAGACAATACTTATTTTTTTTAAACCAATATTCATTTGAAATCATCTGGGATTCATGAACAGCCAACTTAATTACTATCTGTCTCTCAGTTTCACATACAATAAGACGACATGATAGACATTGAAAAACATAGTACATGGAGATGTTTTGATCAGTTATTAATTGCCAATGGGTGCTATCAATTAAAATAATTAAACAAATAATTTTAATAAAATCTTTTGCATTGTTTAGCTTTAATTTCCAGTGAGATGAAATTTTAGTCATTTCTTTTATGCCAATGGATGCTATCAATTAAAGTAAATAAACAAATAATTTTAATTATTTTGGTTGTGTAGCTTTAATTTCAAGTTAGTCTATATATTATGGTCAGTTGGGTGTCTAACATCAGGCTATATTGTGATCAGTCGGTGTAACAGATACTCACCATGGTTTCAGTGCCTGGACTTCTTTCTGATCCAGTACAACAGTGACCAATGGTTTATGACGAAGGGGGCACCACCTCTGCTGAGAGGGAAGGTAGGCAATGGAAGAGATCTCTAACTTTCAGGGTGTCATTTCTCGAAGCTCTCACATCCACTATGAGACCATAGCACTCTCATAAGTGCCCGATCACCATGCATGAGAGATCGCTATGAGAACGCTATGGTGTCATAGTAGATAAGAGAGCTTCGTCAAACGACACGTATATTTCCAGAAGGAATCGTTCAAAATTGATGCTTTAAGGCATTTCCAGGTGTCTTCAGAAAGAACGTATTTGAATGAAAATTGTCTATTTAAAATATTCTTTAGTAAATTATTAAATGTGTTACAATGTTAAATATTTTTTTCATTTATAGTTCTTGTTAAATTTTAATCGGTACATGTGACACTCATGAGCCCTAAACTACAACGTCTTTTTTAGACTATCAACGATCAGATGTTGTCGTATACTGAGCAATTTAACTCTCTCCATGCTAGAGACAACCATAGATGCCCTAGAGAGCAGTGCCTGTGCATATTCCAGCAGGGAGAGCGTTAATCTATTAAATGCATATACCATTTGCAATAGCATCATATTAAGTTAAGAGTACCCAAATCACCACATTCAAACTGAAGTCAAATCATACATCCATACTTTCTTGTATAAGTCTTTCATCACATATTGGTTAAAACATTCCCGCTGTGACATAAAACATTCCCGCTGTGATGTAAAACAATAACTGACTCACTATTGTAGAAATTTAGCAGAGACATCATCTATGTTTGTAGGTAGTTGGATTTGGAATCAAGAACAAACCGTCGGGGTACAATAACGACCCAGTCAAGTTCAAAGTCCACAGTCCAGACAGAAGAGTCTCCACTACACGCGCACAGTAAGTTGAGATTACGATAATTTGGGGGTGAAAGTTAATTGTGTGAGATATAGGATGTGCCAGAGATGATTGAATGTGGCAGAGACGATTGAATATGCCAGAGACTATTGAATATGGCAAAGATGATTGAATATGACAGAAGATTGAATGCACTAGAAATGATTGAATGTGGCAGAGATGATTGAATGTGCCAGAGACAATTTTATCTGCCAGATAACACAATCAAAATATTAACTTACATATTGTAGGTTTTCAGCATAAGCTGTTGAAAAGCGCTTATTTGTTCATGGGATTACTGGTAGAATCAATTCTAGCTAGTGTTTGTTTCACAGGTGTATGTATTTTGATGAGGCTGTTGGGGGTTGGAGGAACCCAGACGGTGTCTGTGTCGTCACAAACTCAGCTGACCTCGGCACTGACGACTTCGTGCAGTGTTCCTGTAAACACATGACCAACTACGCCGTGGTGGCCAAAACATTGGACCCTGGTTTGGTCTACTACGAGCTGTGGTTCTACATCTGTGTGGCCATCTGCATGGTAGGCAAATGTGATGTTTAAATGGATATTGGTCTGATACTAGTCTCAATTTGACATAATATTATTATTATTATTTTTAAAAAAAATATTATGATTATTATTATTTATTTATTTATTTGTATATTTATTTATTTATTTATTTATTATTATCTCAACTATTATCTCAATTATATAATGATGAGAATTTTAACAATTGGACCCACCTGTCTAACACACGTCTAACAATTGGACCCACTTGTACTTGCAGGCGTGTCTGATGTTGGTGATCATCCTCCACCATCTGTGTTTCTCGCAGCCAATGATCTCAGCCAGCCTCTTCATGCATTTGCTCTTCGCCATCTTCGCAACACAAGTACTACCGATTTTTATTAAAAATTATTTTTTTAATTTCTCTTCCACACTAAGGTAGGGGCAGGTGATAGGGCAATGGAAGAACGTTTGGACCGGAGAAAAGACCCCGGGTTTAAATCCCGTCGCAAGAGCCTGGCAACAATGTTTGCAAAAGTCACCTTTCTGACACAATTATGATAGGATGCACTGTCTGTACCATGGCAATGCAGTTGTCATCCTATGTCTGTTAGTACCTGCATTCAGCGCTATATGAATGTTGTGGGTTTCCTCCTGCCCTAAACTGACAAGCTGCTATTTTAAGTGAAACAATCTTGAAAGCAGCTCTAAAAATCCAAATTAAAAATAAATAAAACAATTCAGTTGCAAGCTTGCAATTAGATATGTTTTTAAATATTGCTATAGTATTCTAAAATTTAGCTAGATACCAAGTTGCCAAAGCCGTGATATTAGTGAAAGAATGGTTCTAAAACCCTTTAAAAAAATTAAAGTTGTCAATGTCATGCATATTTTCTTCCAGCTGTGTTTCGTTCTGTCTACGTACCTGAGTCGACGTAAGATCATAATCACGGCCAGCTTGGACGACGACAACTACCGCTGCATCATTATGGGTATCTTCATGCACTACTTCTTCATCGGACAGTTTACCTGGATTATGACACAGGTGAGATAACGAATGTCAGATGTCACAGGTGTGACTCACACTGAAGACTTGATTATTTACTGAGATGCTGGAATATTGGTTCTTATTTTCATGGGCGGCAGGATATTCCATGAGTCAGCACCAACAGCTGGTGGAAATTCAGCCTAGTACCAACAGGACATAAAATATATTCCAGCCGTGATATGAGTAAAAGAATCGTGAAAGCTGATCTAATCCACTATTCAATCAATCAACTATTTTCTAGTTTAGTGAGCTGTTTAAATGTTTGTATCAGTGACACCGTTGGGAAAGTATTGAAATAGAAGGTAGTTAATAGGCTTCACTGGTGTTTCTTCACCAACATCGCTCATGCATCAGAGCAAATATCACATACAGTGGATAAAAAAATGCAAATTTTAATTTAAATGCATGAATTCAGCAAATATGTCAAATATTCTAGACAAAGGAACGAATGGAATACCGATGTATTTGACACCTGTCCATGATGACTATTGTCGAAAAAGATTATTGGACGTGATAGAGGATGATATGACAGGCAATAGAAACAATTGTATACTCCCAGGGAGTTGAGAAGGAAAATGAGAGCACACTGATCCATTGACCATGGTAGTAGTGTAGTGCTTTGAACACTTTCGAGAATGGATTTGGCACAATATAAATGTGCACATTATTATTATTATTAACAGCATGGGCAGGTCAAGGCCATCTCCATTTTGTTTAGGTGCATTATAAGTGGACATTATTATTATAACTGTTTTGACTGGTTACAGGCTGTGAACCTGTGGAAACTCCTGGTGATGAATGATGAGCACACGGCTAGGAAATATGTGTTGTTCTTCCTGATTGGCTGGGGTGAGTATACTACCTTCTGCAGTCTTGGCCTCGTTCCTTTGAGCTGTGAAAAGTGTTCGGAGTACTCCAAACAGACAATTTGTTCAATGGAACATCTCGCACACTGCACGGTCTGTAATCGCACATTGCACAGTCTGTACTCACTGCACAGGAAATGTACAGTGTCATCACCACATCTAAGGCAACTCTTTGCCGCCATCTTGCTTGTGAGAGACGTGTGACCCAGTACACCGTACTGGAGTGACATCACCTGTCTGTCTGAGAACACTATGCGCAGTTCAAAGGAACAGAGCCTTGGAATAGTGTCACTACAATATGTATATAATGAGTCCCTAATCTAATTTATGGGTAAAGAAAATATAACAATTGCAGGACAATGTCTCCAGTACAAGAGAAGGTCACCCAACACTTGCACCAATGGAAAATATCCAAGCTTGATTATGTTCAATGATATGATGATGAAGAATACAAGGTTATTTTACAATCATTTCTATCTTTGATATTTACACAATTTCATGACTGCTGATTGGCTAAAACATGATCATGTGACAAAAGTTTACACGACAAATTGTTACAAGCCCTGACGTTCACACGAGTTTAACAAGCCCTGATGTTCACACAAGTTTAACAAGCCCTGACGTTCACATGAGTTTAACAAGCCCTGATGTTCACACGAGTTTAACAAGCCCTGACATTTAACACGAGTTTAACAAGCCCTGACATTTAACACGAGTTTAACAAGCACTTTTAAATTGCTCATACTTCAGTGAACAACCATAAAATGGCAGCCAATTCTTAATGAAAGACAACAATGTTTGTTACTGTGTGACTTAATGTACGTGACTGATAACAACAAAAATACAAGATGTCTTCCTGGAAGTTTATTTATTGTTTGAACAGAGACAAGAACGTTTTTGTTTTTGTTTCCAGGATTGCCTCTGTTCATAGTTGGAGTATTTTACGCCGTAGTTTATAATGTGTACAAGTATGTATATCTGATGCCATTCGACTTCATCTACGGAGATGTCAACAATAACAATGAAATGTAAGTAACTGCATTTGTCCAAGTATGAATAACCATGAAACCAGAATTTTTGTTAATATCTGTATTCATTTCTACAATCCAAATATGACTTTAATAACATAGTTTGCTGCAATGTTTTATCTACAAATTAACTTTTTATTTTGAAACAAATGAGTGAACCAATCTTGATAGTGGCTCTGAGCCAAAAGGGTTGTCACAAACATTTATACTAATTCTGCTCTAGCTACTGAAAAAAGGCTTTGAAATAATTGCCAGAACATCATGATATTTTGTTATAACTTAGAAAATGATGGAATCAGGTTAAAATCACTTATATCGTCCTTCCGACATCCTGTTGTTTACATGACGTTCTACTGGGTGCTTACATGATGTCCTACTGGGTGTTTATATGACATCCTACTGGGTGTTTACATGACATCCTACTGGGTGGTTATATGACATCCTACTGGGTGGTTATATGACATCCTACTGGGTGGTTATATGACATCCTACTGGGTGTTTACATGATGTCCTACTGGGTGTTTACATGATGTCCTACTGGGTGTTTACATGATGTCCTACTGGGTGTTTATATGACATCCTACTGGGTGTTTATATGACATCCTACTGGGTGGTTATATGACATCCTACTGGGTGTTTACATGACGTCCTACTGGGTGTTTACATGATGTCCTACTGGGTGTTTATATGACATCCTACTGGGTGTATATATGATGTCCTACTGGGTGTTTATATGATGTCCTACTGGGTGTATACATGATGTCCTACTGGGTGTTTACATGTCCTATTGGGTGTTTACATGATGTCCTACTGGGTGTTTACATGATGTCCTACTGGGTGTTTATATAACATCCTACTGGGTGTTTACATAATGTCCTACTGGGTGTTTACATGATGTCCTACCGGGTATCCTTCCAGCTGCTTCATCACCAACGGTTACGCAGCTGTGGGTGGCATTATCGTGCCAGCTTTACTGATGCTGGTTGTCATTGTCGTCATCTTCATGAAGGCGTTCCAGATGTCATCACAGTGGGAGTCCTATGACGACATCTACAGAGGAAGATATAACAAAATTGGTAAGCGGTCATAACTGCAAATATTAATTCGAATATGCATATGGATCTATTTGATATCTCTATATATTTAGTTACATCTCTCATTTGTGCGTGTCTTGACCAATAGTCAGCGTGCTGCTTTATTCCATGTGTGGTGATTTTTCCACAGAGGTGAAGATGCTGCTGTTTGTGTACATGCTGCTGGTGTTGACATGGCTGTGGGCGGGGCTTCACATGGTGTACGGACAACTCTGGATGATCATCCTCTTCTGTGTCTTCGACATCCTGCTGGTGAGAATCACAAACTTACAGTAGTATTATAATAGGAAATACAGATTGCATCTATATATGTATAATAGTAATAATAGATATCATAATATTCTATTTAAATATTTCTAAAATATATATTATTTTTTTAACATAATAATAATAATAATAATAATTATTATTATTATTATAGAATAGTAATAATAATAATAACAACAATAATAATGCGCACCTTTATGTTGCACTAAATACATGCTTGAAAGTGGGCTCATAGCACTAACTTATTATTACATTATTCTCTCTGGAAAAAGAATTAGTGGTACCAGTTTGCAATCATTGATTCAAACATTTATATTTATCATTGTTCATATTTTTTACAGACAATATTAAAATTTTAATGAATTATGCACATGTTCTGTGCACAATTCTGAACCCAGTTATTAGAGAATATAGTGAGTGAATAATATTAGAAAGTTATAATTGACTACACAGGATAGTCTGCGACTGTATGCAATTTTTCAATACTAACTTTATATTATAGGGAGTGGTGATGTTCATCCTGTATGGTGTCCGACATAACCATGTATACCATAGTGTAATACTAAGCCTATTCCTTGTATTTCAGGGCGTGATGGTGTTCATCCTATACAGTGTCCGACATAACCCTGTATACCACAGTGTAATACTAAGCCTATTCCTTGTATTTCAGGGCGTGATGGTGTTCATCCTATACAATGTCCGACATAACCCTGTATACCATAGTGTAATACTAAGCCTATTCCTTGTATTCCAGGGCGTGATGGTGTTCATCCTATACAGTGTCCGACATAACCCTGTATACCATAGTGTAATACTAAGCCTATTCCTTGTATTTCAGGGCGTGATGGTGTTCATCCTATACAGTGTCCTACATCACCCTTTATACCATAGTGTAATACTAAGCCTATTCCTTGTATTTCAGGGCGTGATGGTGTTCATCCTATACGGCATCCTACGTAACCCCTGCATGCCCTACTCCAATGCACACAAGGCCAGCTATGCCGTTAGTGTCGGCGACTTCGAGTCCATTCCTCCGTCGGCCATTCCTCACTACAACTACCACCCCTCTCCTGGACCGGCCAGTCTTAAAGGCTCTCGAGCGTCCCTTCTTCACGAGGTATAGTGTAACCGAGGACCGTGCCAGTCCTGGTATTCGAACCCGAGTTGTTGGATTGTTAGTCCAATGGTCTACCAATTGTGCCAAAGGGGTAACCCCTCTGGCCAAAACCCCTAGGAGCAACATATCACATTGAAAAATTATTGTTGTATGTAGAGTAAACCAATTTTGTGATTTAACCTTTCCTCTGCTAGAGACCAGTGATATCATATGCAGCAGAGATTGTGATTAATACAGCGGGTCGAGGGTTAAGTATTCTTTTATTCAGGATTGGTAATCCATTCTAATTTGTACATTTAATAGCTCCTCAATGTCATGTGTTATAAGTAGTGAAATAGAAAGTTGGTCATTAAGTATTGAAATAGAAATTTAGTTACATTTTTATGTCTAAAATTTTAATTCTTACCAAATTTACTATGAAAACAGGAGTGGCTTTCACTAATAATACATTCATTTAAATAAGGTCTTTAGAGAAATTGTTCTCTGGCATAACAATATTTAAAATATGTCTATTTGTCTGTTATTTCATAATTAATCATTCCTCGTCACGTATGGGTGAAAGATTCCTGTTGTGATGTAAAACAATAATTCACTCACTCACTCACTATTTGTCTGTGTTTCCAAGATTGGGCTGGCATCTTTCACAGATTATCCATAAATTTACTATTAATTACTTGGAAATTTACCTTTCAGGGCTTGTCAATTTTTAATAAATTTTCAAAAATGTAGTCGAGAGAAAAAGGTTAGTATCTCTAGTATTGTTTTTATTGTGTTGTATGGCAAACTTTATAGTTTTGTTTGTGGTATGTTTTCACAGGCGTGGGAGCGTGACTCTCTCGGAGGAACAAGGAGCCAGATGACGGTGAAGCGAGCTCTTCCCTCTCAAGTGTACATCAACCCTCCCATGTCCATCATCAGTCCACCCTCCCACAGCGATATGGAGGACCGCGACTTCGACGAACTGTTGTACGCGCTGAAAGCCGGAGGTAGCTTCGCTCCAAGTGAAGTGTCTCACAGCGAAGAAAACTCGGAAAATTCAGACAGACTCGAGCGATATGAAACCAAAAGAATTGACATTGCCGATACGCATTTATAAAGTCGAAGTGTCGCCGAAATGTCAAACATTTTTTTCTACTTGCATTCCATCATACCACATGTATCATTATCTCCATGACTGTGTGTATATTTATTTACATATAAAGTTCCATACATTATCATCTGTAGATTACGTTTGTAATATATGTTTTTACTTACAATAAGCTTGAACAGATGTAATCTGGGATAGCCTCATATGGTAGGTTTGATATTGACTGTTTCTGTCAATTCAAATCCTACATTGGTTAACAATCTTCATGGTAAATATGTAGCAGTATGTATAAAGTTTCTCTTTGGTTTGTTTAGGATTATTTGAATTTAATTTTAAGACCATATCGATTTTGAATGCAGAAATACTCAAACATCTTATGTGAATCCAGTGAAGCTAAGATATTAATTGGGAAAATCATCGCTAATTGTATTCCCAATATGAATAATGTTGAGAGACTACCAGTAGACTTTATCATTAGTAAAGTACAAATAGATCATAATTTGTTTGTATTTTCTATAGGAACATGGTTGAGCAGAAACTAGATCTAGTTCCAACATAGTTTATCGTTCAGTGTGAGATTTTGTAATATCTTCAATGTACATAGAATTGCATTGTATGGCAAATTATGATATCACCTCACTTAACACAACAATGTCCTAATAAAATGGCTATGCAACAAAAAGAGTTACATGTTAATTTGTCAGGAGTTGTTGTGAGTTATCCTCCCACCATAACCACACCATCACAAGATCACTGAAATTCTGGAGAATAGTGTTGCATATTAACTCTCTCCATTCTGGAGGCAACCAGGGATGCCCTGAAGAATAGTGCATTTGCCTAATCCAGCAGGGAGAGGGTTTACTAGTCACCACCCATGTCAAGCATTGACATATTTATATGTGCACAAAAGCTAGTTATTTAACCAAGACTCGTTCTAGATCATGTATACTGTCAAGTACAAATTCACGTTTCCACATATATTTATGGATGTTATTAATTATCAATGCTGAAACCATCACTTTCTGGTGCAATATTTACATTATTTGACTCTTAGTCTACTGCATTTCATTGCAGGTCCCTCTGCAATAAATTACTATTGTAGGAAATATCTCATATGCAATAATTATGTGCAATATTTATATATACATTTGTGTATAAATATAGATATTTTATCGGTTACTTCTGTTGGAAATTTTAATATATTTGTTTTTCATCATCCATGTGATGAAACTGGCCACTTTTGTTGTACAATTTATCATAAATTTTTTCTATGTTGAATATTGTGAAATATTAAAGTAATTTCAATGTTGATTTGGTTGTACGTTTTGAATTGTATGTCACAACATACAAACTGTTTCAGTGTACATTCATGTAACATTCAAGACTGACAGTTCAGCGACTTGGCACAGCTTCCAAGTTCTGTCTGAAACAATGACATCTGTACCATGAAGGATATTGCCACAATTTTCTTATTGCAGGAGGAAAGCCTAGAAGAACAAGCAGTTATGGCAAGACATTCTCATTGGCCACTGATACTAGTTCCATTCTGCATCATATTCACATTTTATATAATCCATGGACGAGATATCTTCAAAACAAACATTTTACAGATTTTTGGTAAAGCTTCAGATATACATGTAATATGATCAATTGCAACATCAGCTCGGGCAAAACAATTGTCATCACATCCAAATATTTTGATATATCCATAACATATTAGGCATGGCATCGTTAATTGAACCAATTTCGATGCCAGTTATTTTTATATCCCCAGAGGCAGCAACACAAACGTCGATCTCGCACAGTGTAAAGCACTGGCAATATATTTACTCTGTCACACGATCACGATGTCACGGATCAAGTGCAAAGAGCCAACTCTCCATGTCCACAATTAGACCAGGCAGCACAGAAGACAAAAAGTCAACAGATATATTTTGACTATGATTTTATTAACATCTGGTGTAGTGGCACTCCAGTTTGAATCCTGATGAAACTATACTTGACTCTACGTATGAGTAAAGAAGAAGGAAATGCAAAATGCTTTGATATGACCTTCATATGTGATGAATGTGCACAGAAGACTGTAGTATCTGACAAAACAAAGGATCAACAAATGACACAAATAATGTCGAGTCTTACAAAGAGTATCACATTGTGTTTGCGCTTTGTTCATCTGCTTCACACGCTTAATGTCGAAGAAATCTTAAAATACAAATTTTCACACATAATTATTATACATGCCTAAAGTAAAACTGAAAGCATTTGGCAAAAATAAATGGTTTAGCTGCTTCTGAACACATTTGGTAAAGTTAAAAATTGATCATTTGTATGTATATATATTGTACAATATAGGAGATGTATACATATATAGGTATCTACAAAACAACCAATGACACGGGGAGATGGTAATGAAGGGTGATGATGGTTGATGGTTTTTGTACAGATGGAGGCAATTGTGATCATCCTCCAGGGACGAGCCTATGATTGATCTAAGTACGGGTGAGGTTATCAAACTGGCGAACGCACACACACGCAAACACACGCAAACTCACATATAGTGTCCCCCTCCTTGTCAGGAAATACTGCAGGAATAAGTAAAACGTATGTATAATACATTATAGATACAGATATACAGCCGAGTATTTGATACTCTTGTTTTTCCATGAACAGCAACAACTAAACTTTGAATTTGATTCTTTTTTTTACCCTCCCACGGTTTAAATAAGCTGCAGCCTCTTGTTACTGCGGCAGCATATGTACAAAGCTTGCACGAACGTCGTCGGTATATATCTTTCAGCACAACTGCATTCTTCAGCAAGTGAAGTCAACAATATTTAAGATAAAAAAAAAACATATTTACAACCAAGTGGGAGGCATGTTCTGAAACATTTCCCATTGCATAGAATAAGGTTATTGCTCTCTCACACATCACAAACTGGTCACACATACGCGCGCACACACACAAGCTCTCTCTCCACACACACACACACGCTACCCTTCGGCGTGAGTCTACCAGAGTATGGACTCGCTCTGCAACTTCTGCCTCTATCAAATAGAGCATACAAAGTTATTGACTTGTTCAGAAAGATATATAAGAATTCTGACTTGAAGACATTGCAAGGCCATACCGCTTCTGAAAGCCGCTCGTCAATAAATACAAGTTAAAGATAAAAGTTATTGTAATAAAAATAATTGTACATCAAAGATGATAGATCTATTCAGAAGTAAAATCTCACCTATTTCACTGCATGTCAACTACATGTATACACATAAACAGGAGTAATTATGACTTGCACATTTAGTAATGCTAAAATTGCTGCCCTATTACAGTTACTTCCCTTGTATAGGAGAATCTTAAAAGCATGGATACTGCAAACAATAGTTTATCATGCAGGTAATTATTTCTTTAAAAATTTCATCTCTCATCAATTATAATCATAATAACAACTTTCTTTACAACTGTAAGTATTATTAATACATTCAGGTGTAGAATTCCACAGGTTTATTATGTCGGATAATAATCAAATATCAACTAAGAGTGTTCAATCATCTTCTCATGAAACTGAAACAGTTTTCATTATTAGCTAAATCTAGTAAATTTGGAACATTTTCCAACCCAGGAGTGACGGTCAAACACAACTCAAATGAACACTGAATGCACAAAAAGTCCAAAATTCTTAGAAGGGAGTCTGTTTTTGATAGAAAGAGAAAAATCACCATAAATACATTCACAATTACCATTACTACTGCCAAGTGAACATATAAAGAGAGAGATTGGTGTAAAATGTATGTTAGTAATAAGCAAAAGATAAATTAGGACTTTCTTTCACATAGAAGGGATGACAAACCAGAGGTGATTATTTGAAAAATTACTGCACTGTTCATTATGGTTGTCCAATATACTGCATTTGGTAAAAGTTGTGGTTTCTTCATTTATACAATAGTCACTTTTCTCAAAAGGTGATGAACAAATGTTGCTTTCAGTCCTCATAGTAGGCATATTATCTACATCAGAGGAGACACCGTTAATGAACAATGATAATTGACAAATAGGACATGACACTATATAATGGTGACCAGAAACTGAACAGATCAGCACAAAAGTATGGTGCCTTTAATTTGGAAAATATATTGGTTTTGAATAATTCAATCAGATGCCGAGATCTCATTGATCATTACCATCTCAGTATTATAATAAGTTTGACATAGTTAATGACTGGTCAAGCAAATGGGTGTCAATACCTGTACCAATAGGAAGCCATTTCCTACATTTCCTTTAGGCAAACTAAATACCAGGGGCATCTTTTCACAGCACGATCACAGGGCTGCAAAAGTCGTAACTCCATTGCGCTACGAGAGTCGAAATTCCTATTAATCTATATATAGGTATAGGAATTACAACTCTCGGAGTGCAACAATCGTTCTGTGGAACATTACCCAGGACTGGAACATAGGCAGTTAATAGCTGGAAGCACCAAGCAAATATCTGGGATTTCTTTATGGATTTAGGCTTATCACAATATTGTGTTTGTAAGTTTAGGAGCACTTGAACACAAGAGATAATCTTAGCAATGTAAGAGCTTGTGAACACACTTCTAATAGTAAACATAATAAATAATCAATACTAGAAAGGCAAAATATCTCCAAATATCTTCTTCATAACTAAGTTGAACCAGATTGAGATACTAGTAGATAGTCTCAGGGGAACATGTAGACATATGACTTTCTGAGATAAATTGCAGAAAAGCAAATGAAAGATGAATATTTAAAATAATTTGGCAATGTCTTAAAAATTGACCATTGTCTCTGAAATATTAATTGAAGACTTTCTGGTGTAATCTGATTAATTTTAATTCTTGGATGACCTTGAAATTAAAAAAAAAAAAAATTAATCTTACTGGGAAATCATGTATAATGTAGTGGTATGTATTTCACAATTGTAAACATTATATCATTATTACAATCATACTTTTGATACTCAATCAATTTGACAGATTCTATAAGAGCAGGCCTTGAAATAGCACACTAGCAGTTGTGGTTGAGATACCTATTACTCATCAAATAACCAGTACATTACAAATAATATTGACTTATCGAGTACAGTAAATATCTTAAAACCTATCCATAACAAAAACACCTTCAGATCAGCACTTTTTCTTGAAATGTTCCTTACATTGGTCTCACCTCAAGATGATTAAAAACATAGACTAATATTCCCTGTGAACAAGTTGTCAATACAGCAGATCAAGTTTGCTATGATCGGGAGGGAGAATAACTTACACAGATGTCAACGTTAAAAAGTCAATTCATTATGTCCAGCAGGAGACATAATTTATACTCATAAAATTATTTTTAAAATATACTCTTAACATTATTTTTAAAATACACACAAAAATCAACACAAGAAATAATTAATTTTACCATGTATATGAATATCCATAACAAATATTGCAATAAAACATAACAGATTAGTAAAATGGTTAAGAAAAAAAAAGTAGCAAAACAATTATACTGATAAAAACTTATTTAACCGATACCTTGATTTAATTCCAAAGTTTTTGCTCCCTCCCTAATCTGTGTGTATATATTTCATTAACAAAAAACAAAACTTCCAACAATTTCTTCACCACACTAAACAGCACTTAGGTTTCAAATTGAAATATCATGGCACTTAAGTAGTGGTTAGTCATCCACAGACATAACAGGTAACAGTCTTAACTGAGATGTAGTTCATATATATACAAATACATTCAAATTCCATTGCAGGGTTTAAATCGTTCAAGACTTAACATTTGATGCCTTAACTAAACTACCATGACCTACAGAATGATCCTGAAAAAAATATCAGATTGTATTCCACAAGGAACTCATTGTGTAGACGCCATAATTACTACAACCATTTCTAACTTAACTTTGGTGACGAGACACAAATTTAACATGCAAGTTTTTTTGGTACCATGATCAGCCCTATTGAATATCTGACACTGTCTTCTGCATTTGATGCACGAAAAACAGTAAGAATGCATGTGCAATACTTGACCATTCCTCAATAAATAGAATCTCTACAATTAGGCAGACATAACATCAGAATGTCTGTATTATTAAGCCATCAAAAGTCAAGCTGGCATCACAATTTTCAACTTCAGAAATGTGTCTGTGGTTTCTTTCGTGGTCTTTTCCCTGAGCCCTCGTCCAACAAATACGTAATGTCAATCTTCTGTTTCCCGGGAATGTTACTCAGCAACTGCAGTAACAGTTTGTTCAAGCGATCTCTCTTCTCCATTTTCTGAAACAGGAACATAGTGCACGTTAGAGGAAAACATATATGACCTTAAACATTACATCAAATACACAGAAAAAGCTAATAATACCACTTGGATCAAATTCTAAAATAATTTCAACAATCAACACTAATGAGTGGGTGAGATATTATTTTAAAGTCACAGCATGAATCTTTCATGCAAATGCGACAAATCAACACAATCTAAAAATAAATGATTGCATATTACTACTGAACAATTTGGTAACTTTTACAAGACAAAATTGTTTACTTTGGCGACATATCTGCGTGTAGGCTTGAAGCATTTAAAGATTGATTCTCAATTTCATCACGCAATGCTCAAGCACAACCAAAACTAAACACCAACATACCTTCATCTCTTTCACTTTAGCGAGAGGCAAGTCTTCCTCACTCTCCTGGTCAGATTCCCGGTCCTTCTTCAGTCGTTTCTCCTGCTGAGCCTTCTCGCTGTCGGCTTTGGAAGGACGTCCGACTTTGCCAGTCCCGCCCTCGTTCTTGGACCCCGAGGCTGTCGCCGCATCTGACTTCACTCCCCCGCTATTATGCTGCTTGTCCCAGGGGCCACGCCGCTTGTACTGCTCGGGAACTTCGTGAGGCTGAGGGGAAGTCAATAATCAGGAATAAATATACAGCTTACAGTCAGTTAGTGAGTGAAGTATTTCTAAACATTTCTACAGTAATCTCCAGTGAGCGACAGAATTTGTGGCTTAACATCGCTGCAGGAATCTTTCAACCACACACTACAATTCAATAATAGCTTAAAGAAAACAAATCTGGCCCCCGAGATTACAAATATTTTTGAGTATGATTTCATGCTCAAGCTCAAATTAATATGGGGATTTGTCAAAAAAAGGTTTCGTAATCTCTGGGACTGATCTTATATTCAACAAAATACATTAAGGGCCAGTATCGATTTTGGACATACACATTTGGCTTTATATTATTTCAACAACGAAGAATTTCCAGACATCTACAGGCTCCAGGTACTCTTCAAGAACTTGCAGACACATTGGAAGAAGGATGGCACAAGATTCCTCAAGCCGTTCCGAAATTTGGTAGAAAGCTTCCCCACAAAATATCTGCCGGCCATTAATTTCTTTTGTTGAATATATATGATAATGACAGTTTTGGCAAACATATTTTTGTATGTACATACCGAGTAATTTCTCTTGGGCACAAGCTTCTGAGTGTATCGGTCGAAGCAGTAGGTTTTCGTGTTGATGGCAAACCTGCAAATGTACATAACATTAAATCAATATCATGCAAACACACCCTCTAATTCCCATGTAAATTCATATTCCACAAACATTTTTTTGATATTATCAAACTATTTTACTTGAACTAACCTAACAAACAAATGACACTTTCATGAAAATAAGACTTTTATTTTCGTCTTCTGCAACTAGCTTCCAAAGTGACTATGGAATGATAATAATAGTTAGCGATGTTATTGTAACAAACAGTGCGATAAATGCTTTTTGAAACTAGATCCTGGCCCCCTGTTCCACGGAACGATCATAACGCTATGAGTGATAACTCCATGTTGACGTGTACGATTGTTCTGTGGAACGGGAGCCAGATTGTAAGTGGTTCTTGCCACCACTGGCGTTCCCTTACCTAGGTTTAGACAACTTGTGGAAGAGGTGGGCAGTCTTGTCCACTCTGTATTCACATACGTAGATGTCCACCGCCCGATAGCCCTTCGGTCTACCCTTACAGTAAGTGTTGAGGTCCATCACGCAGCACTGACCAGCCACAGACTCAAGGGGGACAATCTCCAGTGTGGGATACTTGAATACCTGTAAATTATTCAAATGTTATGCAAGGTATCACGTGAAATTCTATTCCATAAATTACTTTTTTTGTTTGTTTTGTTATTAAATTGGGGTAAAGAGCTTTCAAGTTTATTCAGCTGATATAAAATCTTGAATTTGTACCGCAAAAGTATAACAATAACTCAGTTACGGATATATAACAGACATAATTGCATGACAAAGCATCGCTGTAGTGTACCTCATTGTGAAAGAATTTCCTGGTTGGTTCATGGTAAGTCTCATTGGGTCTCAAGTAGGCATGTCCAAGAATGTATCTCTCATCACTGTGGATAAATAAAATGTTTTTGTAATTTCTACATTTTGATGATACAATACAATAATTGCATTCTTCTATTAGAATATTTTCCTTTTCAACAGGAAAACAATATTAAATATATATATATATATATTTGATTTATGCAACAATCAAAAGACATGCCTGTGCATTCATGTTTTCCTTTTTTATGTTTGTTTTTCCACATATGCACATAGTCTACCTAAATATTAGTAAGCCGTTCTAGTACTTTCTCTTTCTATGCATGCACTTTGACTTGTCTACCACCAGTGTGGCCAAACCCCTTAGCCACCACAGTGGCATCTCCAACCCCGTTATGACCCATACCCATTCCCGTTATATCCCTCAGCCACCACAGTGGCATCTCCAACCCCGCCACTGCAGTGGCAAAAGAGCAGTGCCTGTGCTTAATTCAGCAGGGAGAGGATTAATGCTGTAGCAACCTTTCACGCATTCACAACAAATGCAGGAGAAAATGTTTTGCTCTCTTATGCTTCAAGCACAACTGAAGGGACATAGAAATGACTATATTGAGCACAACTCACTTCTCATCAATCCACAGCTGTTCTATCCTGAAGATCTCCAGCTTGTCAGGACTGATGTTGGACAGGAGACGTGTGGATGACCTGACTGGCGCCCCGTCGCCTCGCTTGTACTCGCGGTTCAGGTAGACACACTCCCCGATAGCGATCTGCATGTCGTCCTTCATCAGAGTCATGAAGTACAGACAGCCTGGTGTTGCGTCCGGCGGCTGAGGAACCAGTTTTATCTCCTGGTGAAGAAAATACATATTTGAAAGAACATGAAACAGATAAAAGTAAAATTAAGCAAAATTCTAGAATAAGTAAAGGTAAAAATCTAGTACAATAAATATCATATTTATTAACGAACAAACGACATCATTATTGTTTAATGCCACTTGTAACAATTTTTCAGCAGTAAGTGGCAAAAATATCTAATTAAAATGTTTGGATTCTTTTCCTCATAGCAATTACTGTTAGCATTTATCACTAATTTTGACTATAGCATACCTTGTCGTATGGTCTGGGTTCACAGATCTCACACAAGTACTGTTCCACGTCGCCAGAGACTCCAATACAGTCACAGTGCTGCCAGATCTGCAAGCAACAACATGGGTTATCTCCCCTGACACAATTTAACATTCATCCTTAACATCTAGCAGAATGCATACAAATATTTTTTTAAACCATATCTGTTCCGATTCTTGGAGGTAGTAGTACTACTTACATAGCATTTCTCACACATGATCATGAGTCCCTCATCTCGGAAGATCCCACAAATGCATCTGATCACCTCTTCTTCGTTTTCACTTCCTGGTGGAACTGTGGACATGAGTGCACATATGAAACCAGTTCCAAATACATGTACATAATTATTATATGTATTTACAGTTTCTGCAATTTGCAAGCTGGATATTGACATTTATTTTGATTTGATTTTGTATATTATTAGGTTATTCTGTCAGTGTTTATAATTATCAAAGTAATCCCATAAATAGAAAATTAAATAACATAAAAACAATTAATTCAATCAAACTTGAATTGATCCATAACAAATTGCTTTTCAGAACAATATTGAGAAATGTATCATAGGGTTGTTACATCAGTCCCTCTAGCTATGATACCATAAAGTCAATGATTGATGTAACTTTTGTACAGGGTTGTACAGATGGATCCACATGTTTATAAGATACTCACTTCCAACTGGCATGATGTGTGGATTAGATTTCAGTTCCAGTGTTGTGTCCATGTGCTCTGGTTCCGTGGATAGTGACTGTGATTGTGACTGTGACTGACTGCCTTCTCCAAGTATATTCTCCAACCGAGATGTTTCTTCAGCTTTAGCCTGACAGTACACTTTCCTAAGTTTGCTCACAATCTTTCCCATGTCCGTCTTTCTTCCACAGTAATTCTGCAACATAGGATTGGACAAACATACAGTACATTATAGCTATTAAACAATGCCAACTTTCCATATGTACCAAGTAAAACTAATGCACATTATATATTTCAGTTATACACATTAATGCAGGGCTCAATTTAGCGACCTAATTTTGCACTTGGGGACCAGTATTTCACTTATTTTAAGTGTTTCTGGATCTGCAGGAGCCAAATGGCTCCTCGGAAAATGTTGTAACTTTGAGGCCTGTAATGTCTACAGAAGTCCTTCATGAACAGTAGTAATACATGATGGTTAGCAATCAGTTATTCTCTATTCAACACACTTACCTCAACATTCTTGAACAGCTTATTCATGTCCGTATCAAGCGCTTCCATATCTGAATAGTATCCTTTCGTCATGTTCTTGCCGATGATCTGCAGGTCTATGGGATCTTCTATTATTCTGTAGTAGTCTGGGAGCTTCTTTCTGGACGGGAGTGTCATAAGAGGGGTGGATAACAGGTTCCCATCTTCATCTGAAAAAAACCAAAGCAAATTAACGAAATGTACAATATGTAAGCACTTGCAAGTTAGTGAGTTATTGTTTTAACTAACAGCGGGAATCTTTCACCCATTTGCTTGCAAGACCCATCTTAATATAATTCTCTTCAAGTGAGCATATAACTAAGAACGTACGAGACATTTCCTGAAAAATAGCCATACATAACCTTGAAGTAGATATTGGTAAGATTTTACTGCACACGTTAATACTACAGAGCAAGCTAACCGAATCATATTTACTAATGGTATTACTGAAAAGAATGAGGATATATGTATTTACCTTTGTAAGATGTCAAGATGTCGTAAATTCTCAAAAATATCTTGACCAGCTTGTATCTCTTCTGTAATTCTGGATTTTCTTCCGCAAATGCCACCATCCTGCAATCCAAAATAGAATGATATTGTTTTTTCGTTCTATGGATTTTAACAAGTGAGTGAGTTATTATTTTACGTCACAGCGGGTAGAAGATGCCACATTAAAAACAATCTTACCTTGTTTTCACTGATCGGTCCTTCAACTGGGTCAAGAAGACATCTGCAAATCATGAGAAAATAATGTAAGTCTTTACACAATAGTATCTTCATAGTGGACACAATGTAAAATATTTTAGATAAATAAGAAGTCATAATCGTGCAACTAGTCACCCATAGTCGTGCGAGGAGTTGTGCAGTACCACGATTAATTGGGAGATCCGAAAGTCTCATGATCAACCATGACAACATAAGACCACCCAAGACTAGTAGCACGACCATCGTAAGACTATTGGTCGCACCCAGGTTTTTTAACATGATCAAAAACCTCTCTACAACCGAATTCAGTAGTGCGACTAACCATGACCAGCCAAGACCAACTAAGACTTGCGGCAGGACCTTTCTAAGATTGCTTGCAATTTCCAGTCGTAAGTTTTCGTATCTCTCAGTGTGACTGGGGTATTAATCAGCAGTGTTGGATGTGCATCCAAACAACTGGGGTTAAACCGACATGTTACAGAAATACAACTCTCACCGGCATTAAGAAGACCCTGATCCCGGTAACCCTCCCGTTCCGCCTCCTTCTCTCGTTCATGAAGCTGCATTTTCTGCCTGATCTGCCGGACTTTCTCAATGTTTCTCAGGAGGAAGATGCTCTTTTTCCTGGCACAGCACCGCTCTCGGTTGGACATGGGTTTTATCACAGTATGGATGATGATTCTATTAGCACTATTTGCATAAAGCTGCTGCCTCTGTTGCTGAAAGTACAAATACAAATTATGGAATATACCACATGGACAAATGTTCAGTGTCAACCCATACTTAAATACATGGAAAAAAAGTAATAGCCATTTCCATTCTCTTCCCTATATATTTCTAAAACTAAATTATCATCATCTAATAATTTAGTATAATTTGAGTTCAAAAGTGTACTCGTATAATATCTCATTATTTGAGAAGTAAATCTACTGTTACCTTTTCTTTCAACTTCTTCAGTTTGTTTTTAGATTTCCGTTTGTCTTTCGGCGGTCGCCCGACAGGACGAGAACTAGATGCCTTGTCCTTGCACTGGCCATTTCGTTGTGTCTTCCCACCTATGACTCCCCTACACGAGGTGGCACCACACCGGCAGGTTTGCTGGAAAATAAATACATTAATCAATTATATTTCAACATAAGTTCAGTATTGAACAAATACTTATTGTTTGCAAGTGAGCTATAGAACTTCAGTTCATGCCTTTCTATTTCTGCAAAGCCTGTCCTACGTACCTGTGTTTCGGCATTGAATGAGTGGAAGTTGTAGTCATAAGAAAGCTCCTCATCTGCTTTAATGTCACGAAGAGCAAATAAGGCCATCCTGTACAGACCGTTCACATTCCTAAAACACATGAAGGTGTCATTATTATAAATCCAAAATATAAAATAGCAACTAGTCTTCTGTGCAAACAAAAACTGAACATAAATGAAAATGAAAAACTTAATAAATAATTACAAAAATACATATAAATAAATTCATCTTCATTTTATACCATAAACTTTGCGTGCCAACACTTTGAATTTGTCAAAATAGTTTACATATACTGGACACCAATACATATTTACAAACAGAAAATACATGAGTGGAGATTAATATTACCATTTCTGCATCTCACAGTTGGGTTCACAGGAGTGGTTGACGTATCTGCCGATGTTGCCCATTCTGTAGCCGTCAATGACGGCACCGCTGTCCAGGTTGAGACAGTAGTGGTGGCGCTCCTTGGTGTACTCGGTCATCATGCGGCGCCGGAACTCCTGCTCGCTGACCACCTCCCCCAGATACTCCAGGATGAAGCTACCTGTAAGCAGCAAGACAAGATGGAATGTGAATGCTCACCTAACCTTCCAGTATTGTAGAACAGCACCTTGTTATACATTCCAAGGGCTTTTTTGTTTGAATTAGTCCTTTATGTCGCAGCAGGAATATTTCACCCATACGCGACGACTCTCCAGGGAGTGAATTTAGAAGGAAACTGGGGTAAACTGGGGTAATAATATAGCATTTTAAGCATGCATTATAGAAGTAAATTTGCAAAACAATCAGATAAATGTTGGTTTTCTAATCAAATATCTCATGGAAGAATAACAATGGTAATGATCACAAAATAGATGTTTTGGAAACCGAACTAAAATCTTGAATATCAGAAAACTGTCAATTACACAACATTATGGGTAGTGTACACAACCAATAAATATCAAGTACCGTAAACCTCTAAGTACAACACAAATCAATATCTCCTACTATATATTACAGTAGATAATGTTTGTTCGCTGACCTCCATGAACGTTGCAGGTGGTCCTGATCCCGAAGCCTCTGTCTTCTGTGATGAACTTCTCCAAGCCTGGTATCCACTCGTGTCGTTGTAGACGCTGGTTTGAGCATTGATCACCACATGGACAACTGTTGGGACTGCATTCAGTGAACACCATTCTGTAACAAACACGACAAGTCGTCATCAGGCACAATTCTGTAACAATTTCATTGAATGTTTTATATCGCTGCGGAAATAGTTCATCCATAAACAATGACAATTCTGTAACAAACGTATTCGTGAAATACTTGAAAGCACACTAAGTTTATTGTCAAAATCCTATTTTTCTCTATGTAATAAATTGATAAGAATCAGAGTGGTCTCCCTTCATGGATTTTATGAACTTTAGTACGCTTTCAAAAAAACTAAAACACTTTGTTTACCTGTTCAGACAATCTTCTCCACAAGCTTTCTCCTTTAGATCTGTTGGTTTCTTGCATTGGCAGTAGTGGGGTTCTGGTTTCTTTCCAGCATTTGGCTTGAAATCCACATACACATCTGAAAACATTTAAGTAAGACATGACAAATTTTATCCTTTAGTACATTTGGTATAATACTGGTTATATTTGGTATCATACTAGTCATTAGCTTACTTTGACTGACAACTGACTTAATTTTGAAACAACATCCTGCGTGGAAATTAAGAGTAAGAATATTTACAAAATGGATACATGCACCATTAATTCTACTTACTGTTTCTAATTTTCTTATACTTCTGGGCTGGTTCCTCACGCTTAGGGAGCTGAAACACATCAAATTCAAATGTAGTTATTCATAAACTGAAATGCCAAGGAAGCAAAGGAAGTTCCAGATGTAGCATCAAATCCATAATTCAGAGAAATAATTTGATATCCTCGGAATGTATTTCCTTATCAATATGGGCACTATTGTAGGTGAGTGAGTGAGTGATTATGGAGTTTAACGTCGCTGCAGGAACCTTTCACCAATTTGCGACGATTGTAGGCAAAGCAGGACAGAGGATATTATTCCTGTTGTATCTACTAGAGCATAACAAACTGAATGCGAAATGCACACGAATTGAATATCGATGGCAACTTACTACATTGTTCAAGTGCATCCACCATATGTCGTACGGCAGAGTGAACTCTGTGACACTCTGTCTGATGTGTTTGCCCACGTGTAGAGGCGGGGGCAGTAAGCCGTGGCTATGTTCGTCTCGGACATACACCAGCTTATCTTTGGACTTCAGCACATTGTCAGACCTTTTCTTTGGCCTGGAAAACAAACACATCTTGTCAGTAAATTAATGTTAATAGATCAGGCTTTGAGTTTTAATTACCCTGCTTCATCTGGTTCAAATATTGGTATCAAGTTTTAATAATAACTGTTTAAGATAAATACAACTTTTACACATTATCTCTTAATTACACAGGAATATTAACAAACAATTGAGAAATATTTTTGGGAAAATCAATACATAGTATTGTATATTGTTATTGTTATTTTTCTAATACAATGTATGTACATATTCTAAAGTTCTTGTTGACCAGTTAAACAGAAAGATAAGATACTGATAAACATTATGCCAACAAGAAGACAAACTACATATCAAGTTTTAACTCAAATAGTGAAATGACACTATTTACCAAATGGATGTTCAAATATGTGTGGCAGACCAAATTACCCAATACATTGATTGTTTTTGCAAATTACCCAACACATTGATTGTTTTTGAAAATTACCCAATACATTGATGATGTTTTATAACAATATTAATTGGAGCCTGTTAATTGGATTGATATTTTTCAATAATTACATCACAAGTGGAAAGACGATATTGTGAAAATGACTAGATGAGGTGGTTAGGAGTTAGGAAATATCAAAATATGACTCATTGGTATCATGATTCATTGATATTGCTGTCTGCAATCATGATTCAACTTTCAAGTCGTGCATTTCCTTAGGGTGCAGTCTTAGTGACTCTCAGACATTAATAGTGAAACCGCACTGCAGTATCACCATTATTTAAAGTTCTCACCATACAGGCGTCACTGTTAGCAACAAGATAATTCTTAATGGAAAGATATTTCTCCAAAATTCATTATAATGATTACAGTTCCTAGACAAATTATTTCTATGCAAGATTAATTTTTAAAAATCACTGCGATAGTGTATCTTTCACCATCTTCAAAAGAACATTAACCTGTTCTCTGCTGGAGCCAACCAGTGATGCAACAGAGCAGTGACTGCCAGATTAACACTACAGGGTTAATTAACCTTTGAAGCCATGATTCACCAACAAAGATCAATATTTTGTGCTGTAACCCACTTCTCTCTCTGACCCCCCTCCCTCCCCACCCCCCAATATTTACTGTCGGTGACACTGGCAAGAGAACTACATTTCACAGTACAGTACAGTAACATGTGAAGAATCATTAGTTTAATCATCCAATTTCATTGGCAATGAAGGAGCTACAAGCTGGATATCAAGATTGATCCAGTCTATAGACAGGCTGAGACGATGTAATTATGCCGACATGATTACCATGCCCTCAGCCCAATGCCTTTGTCAATCACTGGGGAGCCAACACCAACAATCTGTTGTTCACAAGCTCAATAAAGAGTAGTTCATCCCACCTTGCCTGTGGGGGTTCTAACACAATGCTACTGTTTGCTGCTGAAAGATTGACAGGGTCTCCAGTCAATTAAGCCTCTCAATGGTGGTCTGCACAAGACTGGCAACCAGCGACACCTTTCATATTGAACATGTTGCACACAGGTATAATTAAATTTATTACGGAGAAATACGATCCAATAAAATTAAGATAATAAAAATTATATTTAATTATATTTAATTTTTATTGATATTGATCATGAAACATAGTTACAGTGATTAAATCAGTTTAATGTTTTTGATGAATCAAATTTAAAATAACTGGGCAATGCCTGCTTGTTAATAATATTAATTTTATTTTATGTCGGACATAAAAGTGTAGTTAACAGCAGGTGTTTTTAAATCAGAAAATCAAGCATACAAAGGTTTACATTATCTCATTCAATCGTCAATTGACAGCATTTATACCATCATCTAATCTTTCCTTACGCACACAAAAATGCCAACCAGTATAGAATAACATACAACATATGGAATACCAAATAATTGAATACCCCTACAATTTATTGACGAACCATCATAATGCATGGTATGTACAAAAGGCACTTAACTTGTGATAATAGACTGTGGTATACAACTCACTAAGTGCTTGAATATTATCCGCCACATATCAACTCCCCCATAGAGGAAGGACAATGGCTGTCCTAGAGATTGTCATGCCCCACTGGACGTGAATAAAACACACCTGATAGGTCGGGAACAATGAGCACATCTCTGAAACCAAATGCTCGACAAACTACTTCCCAGGTTACTTATAAATAAAATCCGCCTCGGAATATTAGTACAATGGCAGCGTCCGTCTGTCCATCCGTAGGTCCAGTCTTTTCACAAGCTTGGCTTCAGAGCATCTGAGCATTGGCAAGTTTGTTTTAATAGAGCTCTGTATACTCACTCGTCGTCTTTGTAGAAGTCTGAGAAGAGTCCAACTCTCTGGTATCGCTTCCTGGGTGGCTGGGAAGGGTCGGCTCGTCTTATCACAGGTGCTGGAGCCTGTTCTTCCTCGTCGGTGGACGGTCTGACAACAAGAGAGCGAGCCTCTTAGCAGGTGTTTTCATTCACAATAAAAGCATGCAGTACTGGACAAAGAGCTTTTCGTGGGGCATCTGCAAATTTTATCTAGAACATTCATTTCTCATCTCGTTTTACAAAACAAGTGTATTGACAGGTCATGTTCAGGATGCCCAATTTCCTATTTTTCAAGTTGAGGGCATTACTGATGAGAAAATAGCCATACACACATGCTTTTAAACGTGAATGTTCTTGAAACACACTAACATAAACCTCTGGATATCTAGAGGAGCGAGTGATTATGGAGTTTAACGTCGCTGCGGGAATCTTTGATTTCTAGATGAATATAGTCATCGGTTCAGTTCCAAATAATGACTACATGCAAATGTAAAAAAAATATACTAGAAAACCTTTGCCTACAAATACAATGCTAGACTACAACAAATTCACCATTGTGTTATCAGGACTGTGCAAAGAAAACAGACAAAAGTGCAGAACTTCCACAGTGTTCCAACATGTAAGAAAGTTGAATTATAGTTCTATTCATAAAGATGTGAAGACTGTGTATCATTGGAAGCCATGCTCTTAATGTATTTTTAGATAATATATAAGAGATTGAATTAGTATATTTCTTCTAAATGTTTAAGAACACGATGCAGCAGTTAATCACAGAATTAGAAATGTCTGTAATGAAAATCTCATGTATTCTTGGCATTTGACTAACAATAACAATGTAAAAATACATGTAACATGATAAAATACAATTTGTTATAGATTATAATTTGATTGAATTATGGCTTTATGTCGCATCAGGAATATTTCACCCATATATGACAACAATCGTAAATTATTTTCTAAAAAGAAATACATTTGCACAAAAGCTTTTTCAACTGTCAAATATCTTATTGCAACAACTCTTTCTCAAATATCTTCTCTACTACACAATTATTTTACTTTGATACCACCCACATCAACTTCACCCATTTAATAATACTGAAAACTTGAAAGTTGGATATTGCATAATAATGTATGAGCAAACGCAACATTTGTATGTATAGTGGGTGTGACAATGATATGCAAGCCACCTACACAAAACACTGATGAAATGCAATATGGCATCCCTTGGGAAATTATAGTCATGAAGTTGTACATGAAAGAGTGTAATGTTAACACCCACACTAACTAAATCCCAACAGATTTAACGACTCTTCAAAAACTAAAATATATCATATTTATAGAAGCAATATTATGTAGGGTGGAATTTTAAACGGCAGTTGAAAAAAAAAAGTAGTGTAAAACATTCTAACCCAATAAACTGGCCAAATTGAACACATTCATTTGAATGACCTAGTGAGCAAACAGGAGTTTAACCATTGTTGGAGGTTTTGCAACGATATGCTAAAAATGAATCACAAAAAAATGAAACGTCTTAAATACATAAAATAAAATAATATTAACACTAATTGATTGATTTATTGCTTCAAATCACTGTGGGAATATTTGACCCATATGCAACGACTACAGTGTTTAATAATTAATTTATTAAACAGCAAATTTATTCAATCATAATGTAAACACACACAAAAAAGACTGACAACAAGGCTAAACTGAAATAAATAACAATAACAACAACAATAAACAATAATAATAATAATAAAATAAGACAATAATTGAACTTTAAGCATGAATATAACACCAATAAAAGACTTAAAGTATCAAGACTCACCTATCAGTATCATTCATATCCAGCTGTCGCTTGACTCTTCTCCCTCTTCCATCTTTGTCAAGAGATAATCTTTTCTTCTTCTTATGCGTTGGTGAAGGTAATGGCTCATATTCTGAACACACAGTTCTTATCACAGAATCAATAGCATCGTCGACACTATCCACAGAGGTATTGCACACATCGTCACTATCAGAAATCACAGCACTAACAGACAGACTGTCATGACACACAACCTCAGAATCGGCTTTTTCAGACGCCTTCTGAGTTTTCAATTTCGAAGATTTCTTCTCTTCACTTGCACAACTTTTAGTCAATTTTCCACAGTGTAATGTTTCTTTTTTCACTATTTGCTTTTTCGATTTTTCTGGTATTGTTGTTGATTGAGATCTTGAACTACAGTCTGACAAAATAGAGGTGTGTTTTGCTGCCTTGGTACTTGTCGGAGACTGTAGGGACGAACTGTCTGACGTCGTGCTGTCCCTGCCCACAAAGGAGGAGATGTCTAGGAGGGGTGGGGACATGGAGTTGCTGCTGGAGCTACCCAGGGCCGATGACGACGGCCCCTGGGTCTGGATGGACAGTTCTGGGGGGTGAGAGCACGCTGAGATTGCATCTCCTCCCAACAGAGTCTTAGAAAATACTTGAGTGAACACATTCCTGTCAGCACCTGTAAACATTCACATTATTCATGTTGATCATTTGGACACTTTCAAGTCGTATTCCTGTGTAAATAATGATTAATAATTAACAGGAAACTATTACAAGTAACAGGTGTCAAACTTCAGAATACCAGCACTTTCTTCCCATGTATTAATATGTGTTCTTGATCACAGCAAGGTATAAACAAAACAAAATAATTGTAAAAGATAATGTTTGACATTTATTTGTTAATGTGTTATTAATTTTCAGAAATATTGATACGAGCTTCAATGGTGTTGGATTGTGATGCTATCAAATTACTGTCTAAAATACTAAATATTACCAACATTATGATCATTGTCCATTTGTAACAATTTAAGTTAATTTAATAATAATTATTTCCAAATGATCAAAGAAATGTTAACAGTAAAATATGAGATAGGGATATTAGGTATTAAACAATACATTTATGTAAATGAAAATAATAAATACTAAAAGATTGTTAGTCAGTACTACCAACATCTGCGAATTCTATATCATCATGTCAGATCAATATAATACACAATCAGAGACACAGCGGATGAATATATTATGTATACTGTTGTATAGGTTTATAGATTACATGTTAGCTATTCATTGATCCATCATCCAATTTATATTATCATCAATAAGGGCCTAGATGCTGCTCGGAGCAATGGAAGTATCATAATACAGATCAGATTTCATGTAAATTATCTTTCTATTTATAATACCAGCTTGTATGACAAATGATATCAGCCCACATCTGATGGGTCAAAAGAATCCACTTGCTATGCAGAGGCTGTTAAAAGCATGACCAATCAATACACAGTAACACACATATCAAACACACTTTCGCCAGGACCGTTTCTCACTATGTCGGCTGTGTTATTGATCGGTTTTGGGACGAGTAGAGTCATTATCCCCACAAGAATCAATATCAAAATGCCAGCACAGCTTTCCCGGGGTCTCCACTATTCCTAGACTCCAGTGATATTCTTATCTAAATCACCATCAGTGAGTGAAACCTACAGCCAGCTAACAAGCACTGGAATTGTCCTCCCAGGCAATCGGGTCAGCAGGCAAGATGGGCTTGAAAATGACATAATTAACTAAAAGGCCTAGGATATCTGCTGACAAGACGAGGGCAGAGATTCCATTACGGAATTGTTTGCAGCAATTTCAATTACAAGCAATCCTCTTTTTTTATATGGTTTAGCTGGATCATTGGCACGTTAATGAGAACAAGATACCATTCAAAGCCAGTATTGATCAATTTACGTCTGTGAATAAATTATTAATCAATAGACATGCTAAAGTTGATCAATCCAAAATTCAAGACAATTTGAAGGTACAAATTTTAATTGTCAGACTTCATCTCAATAACGTAATTGTAGTTAATAGTTACTTGTACTATTTAGTGAGTAAAACAAATTTCACCATATGGTGCACTATTACTCAGGCCTCAAAGTTTGAACATTTTCCAAGGAGCCATTTGCCTCCTGAAGAACCAGAAACACTTAAAATATGTGAAATACTGGTCGTCAAATGCAAAATTAGGTCACCATGGCTCCCAAATTGAGCCCTGTTATTGTATCAGTGTCAAGCTTGTTTTGTTGCTAAAATATTCATAAAAATATGATTTTGATGAACTACAGGGATTGGATACAAACTTGTTGTCCAGTTTGGGGACAGTTATAACTTAATAGCATGGGACAGGCACACGTGTTTACTGTGTAATAATAAAATAAACAATATATCTGTAATACTACAAAATGCTGTTATTGCATTTTGAATGAACTTAGGTCAACCAAATGGCCAGGGGCCTGTTCCACCGAATGATTGTAGCACCAAGAGTTGTAAATCCCTACATGTGTATATAGCTACAACTTTCGTAGTGCTGATTGTTCCGTAGGACAGGAGTCGTAGTGCAATGATTGTTCCATGGGGCAGGACCGAGGCCAAGTTTTAAATTATCGCCATGATCACTAGAAGAAATATGTTGGGATATTATCCTAATTTCTATATTTCAAATAAATTAGAATTTTGACAAGATCAACACCTGGACCAGAAAACACCGTTTCCCTATCCATTTCACGAAAGTCGAATAATTATTATTTATTTCTTGCCTAACATCGCTGCGGGAATCGTTCACCCATATGCGACCAAGTTGTATAATAATCTTGATGTAAGTCAGGGCATCTTTTACCATAGCAGGAAACAATGTAAAACCTCAACATATGCCTGGACTATGGGTGTGAGCATTTTATGAAACACAGGCTATGAGCATAGTGTTTCTACTTTAAATATTGACATTGCTACTACATTTTATAGAAATATATCCTTTAAAAAAAAAAAATATCTAAAAACTCTTTACCTGTGTTAGTAGTAGCAGTTGGCTTTGTATTTGGAAGAGGGCGTTTCCGTGGCCGTCCAACCTTCCGCTTTTCAGGCACAGGCATGGGCAAAGGCGAACTTTGACCTCCGACTCCCATTGGTTCTAGAGTGGGTGCCGTCTGGCTGGAGAACATCAGTTTGTGCCTCTTCTTGGGAGGCAAGCACTGTTGGCTGGTTACCTGACACTCCAAGACCGGCGGTCCTGGTTCGTCAGACACACTTCGTTTACGAGACACTTTTACCTTGTCTTTGACCACAGGGATACTAGGCTCTTTGATGGAGAGAATGTTCACTTCTTTACGAGATTTTTGCTTCTTCACAAGCTTTTCGAGAATCAACTTTTCTTTCTTTTTCTTCTTAACATTAATTTTGGTCAGTCTGAATATGCTTGGTAATAACACTTCTCCCGGTCTCACTCTGATGAAAGTGTCACCTCTTTGCTCGGAAATGGCCAAATTTTCCAATTCATTTACTACACAATTGATATTAGACAAGAACACAGGGTCGACAATGTTCCTATGTTTAGATTTGAAATACAACAGCTTTTTCCGTTTCTTTCGGTTCTTGTCGCCTGATCTGAACAGGTCATCATTGTCGTCTGGGGTCCTAAACGAACCCACCGACAAGAGTCCTACTCGTAACACACCCAGAGTTTGTTTTGGTATTCTCCCATGAAAACCCTTGAACAGAGAGTCGGATGGGAAGGCTGGGGTTGTCGATGATGAACCCGACTGAAACTTGGATGCAAATGTACAACTGGAACTTTTAGAAAATGACGATCCAAAAGGCTTTTTGACAATGTTTGCTTTCACTTTCTTACGCTTACCCCTTTTATTTTTCCTCATCATTACATGCAATTTTGGTTTTCTAATTTTATGCGTTGCCTTTCGGAGTTCAGAAACCTGGAAACCGTCATTGGTGTTCAGAGTGGGTTCGATGTCGTTTAGACTGTTGTTCACACTCAGGTCACTGATTTCCTCGTGGTCACTTTCAGTGGCCGGAAATTGGTTAATTGAATCCTGCACACTATGCAAAAGTGACGTGAAATCGCTTTCCACTGGCGATTGTTTGTCATGCAGTTTGTCCTTTGTCAAATGGCTGGACAGCACAGCTAATGCCTTTTCAATGGACGCTGTGTTTGGCCCACTCGACATCGGCAAAGGGTTTTTTCGTGGCCTTCCTCTCTTGCGCTTTGGTTGGTCATCTTTACCAAATAATGGATGTTTGGCGACGAGAGAACTGGGGAGCAACTTCTTCCGAGGACCCGGGCGACGCCCTCTCTTGCCAGGAAACCCCATCTTTTTCACAACTGTTACCCTTGCTTTCAGTGTTGACTTCTTATTTCCAGACCCTTTAGGCCTACCAGGCCCACGTTTGACTGGCACTTGAACTTGGTGCTCCAAAGGAGCAGTGTGGTTTGCAAACAAAGGAGCACCCATGTTCGCAAATGAACATTCAAACACAGATTGCTGACCATTTTTCTTAATCAGTTTGTGATAAGCCCTCTTTTTCTTTACAACGGGCTCGTCTTCGTCGTCCCGTATTTTCTTTTTCCTGCCAGGTTTTTTCCGAACCTTCACTTCAAGTGGTGGTTCGTTGCTTAGCAATTTCTTTATTCTTTTCTTGTATGGCCTTTTCACTCGAATCTCGTTTGTCGCTTTCTGAGGTTTGCCGAAGACATTGGGCTCATGAGATTCACTTCTATGTTGAAATCTGTTCACTGGCTCAGAAAGCCCCAAATCATCGTCAACTGAAGACTGGGCTTTATTTTGTTCGATGGCTGTACTACTATCTGGTACACTGTCATATAGCTTACTCTTTCTATGCAGCATATTAGCATATTTACGCTTAGGTGGACGACCACGTTTTCTCTTTCCTGACGAAAAAGGCAACATAAACAGTCTATCTGAATAAGTTTTTTCGCAAAGGCCAGAACCCACTTCTGCGGGATTATCATGCTCTTTGCTGGTTTCAGAAATGGATGGTTCTTTCATAGTGCTAGATTGCAGTGTTGGTTGAGGGGGTGGTGGTGGTGGTGGTGGTGGTGGTGGGGGTGGTGGTGGTAGCAGCTCGTGAGAGTTATCTGCCTTGGATTGCTCTTGCACATGCGATTCCACACGGTTCTCGCCAAGAATGACTGAATTAGGAGAGTCATTTCCCGAAGGCGATCCCGAAATGGATTGAATACCACTGTCGGGGGACACGTTTGACATGGTGTCAAGTTTGAGCAACTGTTCGTGGTGCTCGGCAACTGCGACAGCTCTCACCCGTTTGGTTTTCTTCTGATGCCGGTCATCGACATCCTCGTCGGTCGATATGTACGTCGGGTGTGAAAGTCCTTGACAGCTGGCCGAGTCATTCTGCTTGGACTCGGTGTCTGTTGTGTCGCCAGAGAACTCTCGTTCCGAATCCGAGTAGCACTTGCTGTTCTCCGTGGCTGTGTTGCTAATGGTGTGTGGTTTTGATCCGATGGAAGCCTTCTGCTGCTGGTGTACAGTCTTTGGTTTGTCGGTTACTCTGGCAGTAGACTTACACGGGGAGATCGTGGCAGTCTTTGGGTGGTGAACACTTTTGTTCTTGACGTGAGGGGAGGCACCATTCTCCAAGGATGTAGTGGGACTTTGATCTGGACTGGATTTCATCAAGGATGTATCTGCCGATGTCTTCACAGCTTCTTGTGTAAAGGATGGATGAGAACTCTGCTCAAAATAGAAAATAAAATAATAATTAAACATTCAAAATTGTGAAGATAACACAAAATGATGTAAGTGATGCACTTTTCTGAAAATATTGATTTAATTTACTAAAGAACATACAAACATTATCATGTTCCTCCTAGAATTTAAATGCTTGGATTCTTGCTGTCACTTTTATTGAAACTGAACTGAACAAAGATAAATTTAGATTGCGTTAAGATTATCTACAACAGAGATGAGAGAACTTTTTCCTGAAATGATGAATTTGCTATCCAGTATTAGAGAACAAATTTAACTCAGTTTTAAATACACATTGGGCACATACATGAATAATATGTCCTGTATTTTTGTTCTGATCCTCGATCGAAGACTCCTCGACTTCTAGCACATCGTCATTGTCGTAATCGAACGGCGACGATGAACTCAGTGGTGACGATGAGCTCTTCTTGCGAGTTATTTTCAGCTTCAGTCCGTGTCCTCCTGCGATGGAGAACTCTTTGTCTGGACTTTGGCTGGCGTCAGTGTCAGATGGATATCCGTCTTCGCTGGAGGAGCTATCAGAGCTTTCTTCATCTGCATAGCCTTCCTTTCCCGCTTCACTCATTCTCCCCCAGCTCAAACCCAGCGACTAGTGGCTTCCCGTCCAGTTTTATGCTTGCTTGAATCTTCTTTTTAAAACTTGCCAGCAATAAATCCTACAACACCAAAATCTAAATATAACAATCAATATAATTATATTTGTTTATATTTTGGTTCCGAATCATGGAATCATTGTCAATAAAGCGATAATGTTCTGTGCCAGATTTCACAAAACAAAGGCAAATACAAAAAAGAATTTCTTGGGGGAAAAAAATCAACTACAATTTAGGAAAATACTTAAACAGCAGTTTTTTTTCCTCGAGAAATCCTGGCCTGGATTGTAATAATTCCTCTCAGGTGTACAATAGAGAAATATTCAATATGTAATACTGGAAGGTTAACAAATAAATGATCAATTAACAGTGTAAGTATCAAATATTTGTAAAAAGAATGTATTACTTTGTTTTCCATAGGAGTTCAGTGATAACATGGCAAATTAACATCATAATCATTAAGAGAATTGAGTCTGTTGTGAATCTAAATTAATCTATTCATTGATGTGTTGATGGACAAACCTACTTACAGGATTAAATGTAAGCACTGCTAATCATGGCAAGTAAGTAAATTCCCGGAGGGATAAAGAAACAATATAATCTTTGTATCAACAAGTCTTGCTACAGTATGTCTAGTGCTGGATATTGGCAAAAAAACAAATCAGTAGGTATCAATTGATCGATAATTGATTATAATCATATCTGCGAATATCATGTGTAGATTAAAAAAAAGCGTTGATCAGTACATTACCAGTATTCTGCACGAGCGCAGAATTAAATTTTTAAGATAAATATATTTATATCAAGAATAAAATACTTGAAGAAATATAGAACATTTAGTGGTCTAAAAATGCTGCAAGAAGATATCACAGTATTTTATTTCATTTCATGTGTTTAGATTGGCAGAATCATTCTACCACTCGTGGTCATGTCCAACTTTTAAAATATGACTATGATTAACTATGCGTTGACCTCAGTTACAAAGGTTATAAATTCCTTCTCCCGAATAAGCATGGTTATTATTGTGTTTTTTTTGTTGCAGTGGGATCGAAATATGCTAAAACAATGCTCCAAAATTGAGCAAGATCTATGTTCTAAAAATAGACCATTTGATTAGACCCTGTATGATAAGGTACTACCCTACTGCGAGTGGTACCTTTAACAACCTTCAATCACTATGTAATCAATTACCAGCCTACCATATTCCAGATGTTTCACTTGCCGTTTAAAACAGATGTGTACCATATTTACTATCGCCTACCTTCATTTCACTCATTCTATGGTCGGAGAGAAATCAGGATCAATGACCAGTCCCTAGTGGACAGATTTAGGCATAGAAAGGCATACAATAGCCAAATTATATCCAAAGTATATTCACTTTCCATACAAACTATGGCTATTGTACCTAAAAAAAAATGTCACTCACATCGACAACAATGGATATTGTCATCTTCTATGATACAGACTACCGTATACCAGAAATTAGCGAAAGATGACAATCGGAATCGCCCAGTGAAATCAGAAACTAATTACGAGATACAGAAAATCAGTTGATTCATATCCGAATGAACTTCCATTTCCTGTTTACATTTGAACCAAATACATAAGCCAGCTCGACATTTCGGCACAATGTGCATGCTCATGTCAAAGGTGAAAGCACATTATAGTATAGAATAATGCTATTAAAATATTTATCACAACCACCAGAATACAGTGGTTTTAACAAACACGTAACGCAAAACAGATCACAAACACGAATTATTAGCATTATAGCGCCTCAGACAGTTGTTTATGTGCTTTCACCTTTGACACTCGCATATTCTGTGTGTATTGGAAACTCCAAGTTGGCTTATTGTCCATTTTACTGGATAAGTTAGCATATTATTGTGAATTTGCAAACCTCACAGATAATTAAAGAGTATGAAAATATTGATAACTATGGGGATGCCAGGAATATGAAGTTGGTTGATACAACACTTGTTTAGGCAAAGATTTGTTAGATCATTAAATCAGTCAACCATCTAACCGTTAATAGATCATACTCAACATGGTAACATATTATATTGTTCCTTTAGAAAAATTTGACAACACAAAATAACTGTTTTAGAAGTCGACAGATCTTGCTCGATTACATATAAATTTCATAAATCTGTGTGACACCCCATCACCCACTCTCTATCCTGTCAGATTTTCATGTATACTTGGTAGCAAGTCCAACAGTGCATGGCCCCATTGGACACCTGTAATTTGTTTCAGTTAAATGCAATCATAGATATGCCAACATCATGTTCGCTACTTAGGTCAAATGATAATGCCACCAATAAGGAAACCATCAGTCGATAGCAGCCGTTTCTTGACTAATATTACACTGTGTTATATGACGCAACTATGTACAATAATCACTGTCCTAATCTGATCTCAGAAATGCATGATCACTTCAAATTAGAAGGACAACTTGCATTTGCAGCAAGTGTTTTGCAACAAGGTACGATACGCGCCAAAAGCACACACAAATAAAGTGTTTATTGGCGATTTATGCAATGCAATATCTACCTAATAAGATTTAAACAATGAAAAACCTGGCCTACCTGATAAATTTACCAACAGATAAATCGGCGATTATGAAATAATCAGATAATCGTATTTTTAATACACATCTCTTCTACGCCATAGTTCACAGAAAATATGGCGTCTGCGGTTAGGAGGTTCGACAGGGGAACAACAAGTCACAAAATCAAGCGTTATAGAACATGGAAAGCTTGTCGACATGAGATATTTGAACTAAATTGCAACTATTTAGGCAATATATCCTATGTGTTTACACATGTTACCGTATTTGAATAAAATAGAAACACGTATTATCGCGTGGCTTTGTGTATCATTTCCGATGTTCCCGTCGGTTTTTCTGGAGGTTGTTTTGGTGTTCATATGCAAATCTCACTTTATGGCAAACTCATAGGAAATATCCTTTCATTAGAAGATCTTCATCACGATTGCTAGAAATTCTCTGAAAAGTACATTATACAACAGAACAAAAGCCATAAAAAATAATTAGTACATCCCATAATGCCCTGACAAAATGGACGCCTCTAGGCAGGTGCTTTCAAAAATGTGGAAAGGTGACATTTGATTCAAGTAACATCTCTCATACGTACTCTATGTAGATGGCAATATATAGCCTTATATCTACCCATCATTACATGGGTTTCTCAAATGTGATCTATATTTTCTTACACGTTTATGCATATTTTTCAGACAAGATTTAATATTATTGTAAGTGTTCGGTTTTCGATCACTACAAGGCAAAATATATGAAAACACTTTACTAGACATCTTCAGAAGAGTTTAGCGTATGTGGAGAGCTTCTAGTATTATCTGTGTTTTAAAAAAACCATAATAAAAGTATCCTGATCCATACTACGACCTTCCTTTAACAGTTATGGCCCACAAGTAGGCAAAAAGTTTTAGTTTCTTGAAATGTTATCTGCAGAATTTAACACCCAAACGCCAAGAAAACAACTATTCCAACACCATAGCTGCACTCTAATATATGTAGCACACTGACTCTTTTGAAACTGTTACACCTTTCACTCGGCTAACCATGACACCCCTATATCCACGTTTGAATTTTCTTACTTTGTTTTTATATTTCTCTTAATTTATTTATTAAGATGGTTAAAACCCCATTGTTTTGGGAATATTATTGAAAGGACTTACTTCTACCATAAATATAATTTGTATATTATTTCCTTACTGAAAACCTCTCTGAAAATCAGTTTACATCATTCTATCCCATTATTCACTATATATACACACAAGTTTAATGAATGGTATGATCCACTCGCTATCAGGAGTAACATTTTAAACTTCATTCCATCCTACTGTAATGACAACCCAATAGTTAACAAGTAGCACAAATTTGACATGACTGGAAATCACATTATTTGGTGGTTTGACTGGGTAGGTAATTTCAAACAAGGGCTAGCATGCTGATTTTTGGTAGGTGAGTTTTTCGATCCTAGGATGCATCAATATGTGTTCACAAAACCTAGTCCTTTGGGATATGTAATGTAGGTTCATGGTAAAGGTCACTAAAGACAGGCATTACAACAGACAATTGTGATTTCAGTGGGGAAAAAAAGCCTGGGATCAGGGGCCTGCAGGCCTTAAGCCATGTCCAATGCAAATAAATTGGACCTTGGAAAAATAAATCGGCAGATCTGCAGACAATTGCCATGCTTGTAAACACAAAGTCCAGTTGATAAAATTAACAAAACTAATTATGAAACCAATACTGATTTTAAAATGTTTATTTACTCGTTCCTTTTCCTCCCCAGGTGTTATCTTCAGCAGTGCCAGAAGATGTGTGTGTGGGGCAGCACCAAGAAGACTGCTGAGGTCTGTGTTACGTCAATCGGCAGTCCAGCTCGATACACATCACCAGGCTCAAGTGAGACATGTTGCAAGTCTTGCTGAGCAGTTCAAAATAGCACACGATACCAAGCCCAGGAAGCCTGTGTACCGTACACAGAATAACAATCCGGTGTGTACATCTGAGGAATTAAGCAATATGCAACAAAGACTAATTAACACCAAGATTTTTATGTCTATACATTTGATTATGTGTGGATAGCTATAGTCATTTCTCAGTCGCATCAATCAATTAAATAATTCTCAAAGTAATAAAGTTCACCTGTTGCAGCTCACGCACAGTGCCAGTAATGAGGGACTCCACTACACAATTCATCAACAGGTTGCTCAGCAAATTCTACAAAAAGCTCTGCCTTCAGAGTTCAGGAAACAGGTAATCATATGCGTTTTAACAAATAGTTAATATTGTTTGTGTATCACTTTTCTTTATTTTTGTATTTAAATTTTATTTATTTTTTACTTAAATCTTTTGTAAATTCTGAATACATTGTAGCTAACTATTTATGCCATTTCACACACAAAATCACATGACCAGTATAGTAGGTCTGGAGATATTACAACTGGTTAATTTTCTTTTCAATTTTCTTTTAAAAACTGATTCAATAATAATTTGTTGATATGTTGCAGGCAAAGACGTTTGGAGAAGCTAGTATGATTGTACGAGAGCCTGTTCTTGAAGCCATTAGCTACATCAAACAGTTGAACCTAGACCACCCTCCAGCAAAGATTCTCTTGTGTATCCTTCGTGTCAATTATAAAGTTAATCTATACTGCATCATCCTTGGTCTGTCAGTACCAGCAAGTGCTCGTCTGTTTCTTTCTGCCCTAAACTGACAAGCCATGACATAAGTGAAAGAATCTTGAAAGTGGCTCTAAATCCCCATTTTTCTTTGCATCACTGGGGTTTAAACGCATACTATCACAGATTTTTATTGCTGCAATTGACCAAAAACAAGTATATTCAATTTGCGTACATATCATCGCATTTGTGTCGCAAAAATGCCTTCCATGTATCTACGGCACAGGGAAATCCTTTACAAATCGCTACACCAAATAAAGCAAATGGCATATATCTTCGCTGTGAGGAGCTTCTCGCAGTGACATTGAACAGCAATTCAGTCGCACGCACTGATGAGGAGCTCGATTACATATATACTTTGTATTTATTAGATCGATCCAATAAATCAAATCAAATATGAAAATATAAAAAAATTTAAAACTAGAGGGAAATGAGGAATTGTAGCTGGGTGCCTAATATACTTCTGTAGACAAGTCAAAATTGCATACTTTCAGATAAAAATATGTTTGACCAAAAATACGTAAACAAAACCGTGATTGTATGCCTTTAAGAGATTTATATTTGTATGTATATGTTCCTGGAATAAAAGGGGTTAATCTATTGTCTGTATTTAAACCAGTTCAGAGTTTAAATTCGCGCAGAATACACTTGCATGGGTTAATGGTGAATGCACATTATGGGATAGTATTTAATTCTAATATTCTGTGCGTATTGGAAACTTCGAGCTGGCTTATTGTCATAGTCACAAAGTGTCCTGTATCTCACCTTAACACACGCACATACAGATGGTAAACGAGGCAGTGGTAGAAGCATGTCTCTACTGCACATCATGCACTACTGCTACGAGGACCAATGGGTGTTTGTGTACGCGCCATGGCGTAAGTGCATATTTCAGGATAAATATATCTTTGTGTACAGTATATATAGGTTTTTCGACCCGTCATTGAGGTTGTCATTGCAATGTATTGTCACAAGAGCAATCTAAAGACAACATTTGCGCTCCCACAATATGCACATTCCAGTCATTGAAATTTTGTCATGATATGTATATCATCATCATAGTGCATTATAAAATGAAACCTATCCAAAAGTATTAATAAGGCACTGCAAGTAATTGTTCCTATATATTATGAACACACACAAAAAATGCTTAAACTGTAATTCCTAACTGAGACCACTGATGATACATGTATATCAGTTCTTGTAATCTAAAAATTGTAATCATCAAGATGCAGTGGTCCTTCATTAATTTTGTATAACTTGTAATTATTTGAAGTACATCTGATCGTTATGGATTATTATTCATATAGCTGCTGATTGGAACCGTAACTACAAAGAGATGTCTCAGTCTGGTCACAAATCGGACCGGATCGACTTGCCTGTTGAATCTGTAGAATGGCTTCAGGATTTTCGAATACAAAACCAGCATTTACTGAAAGACACAAAGGTTAAACATAATAAAATGTTAATTGGATTTTATATTTATTGATATGTTACATTTAGTATCAATGTTGGAGAAAGAAGTAATTTAAAAAAACTATTTAACATCAAAATGGATTTTATTTTAATATTGCATCTTCCTAAATATTGCAACATGTTTAACCTTGACTCCAAAGTCTGATATTCTTAAAATGTGAATATATGACTACTTTTTTATAACGTTAATCAAGGATCATTAATTTTCATGTATAGCACATTCATACTTTTTTTTTCTACAGATACAGTCTTCATATTACTGGACAAAACGTGAATCAGCAGTTGAAGGAAGTCCATTATTGGATATTGTTGAATTTGTAAGTGCAATATGTTTTAATGCAACATTACGTTATTTATGCACTCCCATATTTAGAATAAATTTTGTCCTTTTTTTTATATGTCCATTTACCCTGATTGTTTACCACATTTGTTTACCACATTTGTTTCTCTTTCTAGGGGTTGAATCGGACAAAGTTTGCAACTGATTGTGTTGGTGTCATCCTGAAAGAGCTGAAAATGCAAGCTAATCAAAAAAAGTATGTGTACCACTATATTTAGCTCGAGATTCCTCTAGCCCTCCCTGCCTGACCATAAGAGACTTTATATATGGATGTGATCAGCGGAGAGCTAGAGCGGAAGCGATATTGTAAAATTGTATTTTCTCCCTACCCTGCTGGGTGCGAACAAAAAAAACCCAAAACATAACATTAAAATGCCCTCGTAATCACCTCACTTACCATATATTAATGTGTTCTTGGATGATTTTTTTGTTAAAAAACATGCATTTTGCTAATAGATCGAAGTATCCATCCATGTAATTTCTCTTGAAAGTTTTTTACTCAAATATTCATACTTTTCTCACTACACAATTTATTTTTGACACAATACCAAATCTCGTGGGCTAATGAGATACACATAAATCCGTGATGTCGGGAGTCAGCTAATCATGCAGCCATGCAGTTATGAACAAAAAAGTTAATCGGAAAAGGATTTTCGTTTAAAGTAAAAAATAAGCAAGTATATATTGTAACATCCAATGGCTGCATGGTTGTTGTTGTTGTTTTTGTCACGTGACAAGTTAACCCCTGATGTCAAAGATTTATGCATTTATTAATGTGTTCTCTTAGCCGAGCACGATATTTGGTCACGTGACAAAAATAAGTGGCATTGCGAGAAAAATATGAATAATTGAGTTTTAAAAAAATGGATGTATATGTCAGTCTATTAGCCTAATGCATATTTTTGAACTAATACATTACTATATGGCAAGTTACAAAAGCAGTATGGTCTCATAGTTAATACGAGACCTTCGAGAAACGATGCCCAGTTGTTTTACTTGCCAAAAAGGAATATACTTTTGCATTCATGAATTTACAGAAATATAAATATAAATTATTTCTTCATATATTGATTAGACACTTTTTACACAATATTAAATCGTTAATGTGTTCTCCATGTGCTGTAGGTTAAAGGTACTGGTAGCTATGGATGGAGTCAATTCATTGTGGGCAGACACCACGATGAAAACAGAATTACGAGAGATGGTAAGTCTGACAGGCAACTAGCAGAAACGCTCTTGCTACTTTGCGATTACATGTTTATATTGATCTAGATCTAGATTTTACGCAATTAAATACTATTTAAAAAAAACATATTTGGATTTTGATCGGCTTTGCTCCCCTTCTAGTACTGCTATGAAGCTTGTTGTTTGCTGAACTTGTTAAGTATACTGTGTTTTTATGATCATCTCTTTCTTACAGATTCCTGCTGACAAAATATCCCTTGTGCATAATTTTAAGAAAATGTTGAAGAATGACTGGGTGAGACCATGGAATGATTTTAACAATCTTTTCATCACCATATAGATACCATATTCTACTCTTACAGATAATACTGCAATAATTATTCTACAATGAGGAAATACTATGAACTATTCCAGTGAATATGTTATTTGTTTACTAGCTGCATTACTATTTTACCAGTCTTATTATACAATTTTTGTAACAAAAGGCAATGTAATATATATTATTTTTCAGACAAATGGTTTGATAGTGTGTACTGTAGATGCAGAAGCAAATCACAGGGCTTTGAGAGGGAACTACACCCCACAATACCTGCTTGGTAAAGAAGTGAGTGTTCTCCATTTGAGCGTCTGCAATTGCATTTATCAGTAATATTCTGATAGAAACGCCTTTGGTGCTATAGATAGTAAAATCTGAACAGACTTTTGATTTTTCAATCCTGCGCTCTTTAACATCAACATCTTGCTGATAGGGAACACTTCCAAATGTTAAAAGTTAGTGTACACAATCTGTAGTTATGTCCCTTGGATAATATTATGATAGAAATGCCTTTGGTGTTATCGTTCGTAAATTCCGAACAGACCTATGATATTTCAATCCTGCGCACTTTAAAGTTAACATCTTCATGGTAGGGAACACTTCCAAATGTCAAGAGTTACTGTACACAATCTGTAGTTATCTTCCTTGGTTCCTGTGCACATAGTTGTTGGTCTTGCAGCGATGTTGGTGGCAGGTTCAACCACTGAAATATTGTTGAAAACTGTGTAAACACACAAATCTATCCCTCGCTGAGACAACCATGAAAATCCAATTTGTTATCGTTGTGTTTTACGAGATGTGCTGCTTCTTGGATTCATATATTCTAATATCTTTCAGGGTTTCGACTGGATGGAGCCTTTTATTCCCGTATTCGTGCCATATTTCTCTGAGAAGGAAGCATACAGCTGTCTGGAATATTTTCTAGATATGAACTGGCTACAAAGTCCTGGAGGTAAGCAATCTCATCTTGTGAAAATGAGGGTTAAATTAGATTTAAACTTTGAAATTAAGTTTATTTTTATTGATATTTTGTGTTTGGCTATTTCTCCAATTGGTGTAGTCCTTGTCAAAGATGTTTGAGACAATTTATTAATTTATTTAATTAACATCTCTATTTAGGTGATTTTTCCAAAATTGTAAAAATACATCTTAGAAAATATTTTCTTTTTTATTTGAAAAAAAAATGTCTTTGACAAGGTCTCCAATGGGTTTGTTGATTTTCAATTTGACTGCTTGTTTGTTGCAGCCAAGACAGAAGAAGGAAAGAAAGAAATTATATTTCTCAGCAATAAGAATCCGTATCAGCTAATCCGACTGTGCGCTGCAAGATAATTCACAGGATGTCAGTTATTCTGACCAAGTGCTGCAAAAATAATTAACTGAGTGTAGTTCTTTGTTGCTGTCCTCACGATATATGAAGTATGAAAGAAACTAACAAGACAATTCTCTGGATGGAGGTTTACAAACATGTGGATATACCTGTGCCATTTTAGAAGACGTTGATAGTGACGTGTGGTGAACCTTCTTTTTGTGCATACATGAATTCAATGTAATTCTGCAATAAATAACGCTTTAGATCTATTATTGTAAATACAGATGTAGTATATTAGTATATGGCATTCAGAAACTGGTATATGGCACACAGAAAATTGCTTTCTATGTGGCTGTGGTGGATAACACTACAAAATATACTCACATTTTAAATCATTATTTATTGTCAAAGTATTTCAAAATGTTTTTATTGCGTTCTACCAATTGTCTACTTACTTGAACACATTTGAACAAATGAACAACAATCAGATCAATCTGTTGATGATTGCTTACACAACCACAAGCTTCCATGAGGAATACTTGAACACATTTACAACAAAATATTAATAGTTCATAGAAACCATTCTCACTGAAAGTGAAATAACATTAACATTGCAGATTAATGTGAAGATGATTTATTTGACACTGACTTTGATAAAATAAATATATTGTGAATAGCTATAAACATCTACTCTTCTGTGTATTTCCGTTTCCTTGGTTTCCAAAGCTGCCGGAACCATTTATCTTCCTCTTCCTCTTCCTGCTCCAGGGAAGAAGTTTCCTCCTCTGCTGGATCCAGAGAAGAAGTACTCAAGACAGAACTGCTTTCATGGTACAAGGGCTTCTGTATATGTCAAGGACATATGGGTACATCACATTAGGCTTGCCTCATTAGGCTCTCTCAATACCGGTAGATACTTAGGTAGATAGACAGACAGCTAATAAAGGATGGAAGCTTTTCTGTAAACGATATATATTTGTTTCTAATTGAAATTTTAATTAATCATTAAAGTGTCTCAAACACCAAATTCATATTGTATAAACCTAAAGAACTGATGATCCTACACCACATAGTGATTGGTTTCCTTCCAAATGATCTCTTATCAATAACTCGGTTCATTTTCCGGGCAGTCAGTTTGTTTATTTACATCGACTGTGTGCGTGTGACTTCAATCATGGACCAATCACTAGCATACTCTTCTAACCACGTGACTAACATAGAAGGGTCAGACACCATTTTCAAAACATTGGATTGTTTATCACCGACAGTTAAAAGGATTTATTCCAATGGGTTTGCTCAGATTATTACAAATATAGCTCTATATATTACATATTAACAATAATAATAACTGGCATAGGTAAAATCACTTAAGTGTATGTGTCCTTTTAAATTCCTTGAAAATATCATATTAATTTTCTTTTATTTATATATGTTTGTATTTCGTTTAAAAAATCATAGTAAATTTCATTAACAATTCCACATTTGCACATGCACAACAGACCCCGAAAAGGAAAGATGGGAGGAAATTGTATTACTGGATACAACCATATTGATTGTACCGTACTTGCTCCTCGAAGTTGAAATCTACATCTCAAAGGATACTGCTTTCATATATCTCTTGATTGGTGTTGATCTGTCAGGACTGGGCAAGTACTCTATTGGCAAGAAGGAATCCCACTTGGATCTGTTCACGGCTTCCTTAATAATTGAAATAGAAGCTACGGTCAGTAATTCAACATATCCTTAAGCAATTCACACATGCATGTACTGATGTAGCTTATGTGATATGTGATCCATTATTTCAGCGTCATTGTGTAGGATGATTTTGGTATGTAAATATATTTTTAAAATATATGGCATATTCTGAAATATAACAAACCCATCTCATGATTAGGTATGTAATTGAAACATTAGGCAACATTTCATAGTCATAACTTTCTCAAATTTAATATTTTATCTTTTTTTTTATACTGTACCTTATAACTGGGTACAATAGTGTTTGAACCATCACTGAACAATGTGGAGCGATTGGGTGTTGGTTCCAACACGGGCTGTTCATTTTGGTGAACTGTATTGGAAGTGAGTAAATTTGATTCCCTGAAATAGAAAAATTATTAAAATATATAAAAATATACTTGTATTGACTATTGTGTCATTATGTTGGTTAAATTAATTTGCGACAACGCTACCGGGAGTTCCCATATTTAGGCCCATGTGAAATTTGCCCCATGAGCCTAAAAATTGAAGCTCTTTCCGTATTTATGCCCATGGGCTTAAATTCAGATTTAATATTAGGGTAGTCTCCCATGTGCATTCTCTTGAATAATGACATTCAGTTATATCAGAACATTCAGGGTTTTGAAGTCCTATTTATTACAAAACTGTTGTTCTTGCCTCCAATGGTTAACAGATTCTTTTCGTTCTTATAATTTTTTTGTTTCAATTAAAACAAGTGCCAACACTGTATATTTCGTATATTTTTCGCATCAGAAACACAAACTTTGTATATATAATGGGTAGTTCTGAATTTAAGCCCTGGGCATAATTTCAGATTAAAAGATTCTGTTTCAAAAGTGACATTTTCCATAACTAAGACCGAGGCCTAAATACATGAACTTCTGGTATTATATCATACATGCGTAACTGATATTTATGGTTTTTCTGTTTCAGTTGATTGAGATGGTGGTTCACGCTCATGTTGTTTTCGTAGAATTGGCTTTTCTCAGGTTTCATTGCTGGAGCTTTCTGACTGGTCTTCCTGAAATCAAAACATCAGCATTAATAATAACTAAAAAAATAAGACTTACAATCGGAAAATGTTTAATATTAGAGTTGAATGGCTAATATCAATTTAATTGCAGTTGTAATTGGAATTATCAAGTTATGTTTATAGTCTAATAGTCAATTACTCAACCATAATTTGCTTGGATGTGGTAGATGATCATGTGTCATTGGCCAAGCTAAGCTGTTTATATCAAAGATTTCAGTTTCCCTCCGTCTCTTCTGCATCAATATTTCCTGCACGCAACAACAAAATAATAAAATATAAATCTATACATTCCAGAAAATATTATCATTTTAACTTCTTCTTTTGTCAATAGTCTTTATAAACCCACATTTAGCATATGCATATATACATACAAAGATATAGATGTTGATATTCTTTCCTATGCTATGTGAAAAAGAGGAAAACAGGAAAAGTTGCAATCCTGACATATTAGATATCAGACAGTTACCCTATTGATATGGTAGATATCTAACTGTTCATAACAGAATCCCCAAAGTACTAAACGCATACGTGTACTACTATATGCATGTCATTCACAGAAAAACAAAAATGTATGCATGAATATACAGTAATACCTAAGGGCGGGTGGTAGCGCAGTGGTAGAACAGTTGGACTTTGGAGCCAAGGATCCAGGTTCACATCCTGCCCTGGCGGCCCGGCATCAATGTTCGTGAAAGTTACCTTTCTGATGCGATATTGATAGGATGCAATGTCTGTAGAGTGGCAATGCAGTTATCATCCTTGGTCTT
>JAUTBT010047703.1:0-16305 GCA_032361225.1 Lepetodrilus schrolli | reverse complement strand
GCAGTGCTCCACACAGGTCGGAATACTCCATGAGTTGTAAGTCTCCTCTTCTCCTTGGATGGAATGAATTCTAGATCAAACATTAGCCATTGCAGAATAACGTATCATCAACATGTTCTGATATATCCTTTTAACAAATCCTCTCCTCCTTAATCAACTCTTATTCCTTGTAACAACAATGTATCAGTGCGGCATGTATCAAATGAAAAATGGATGTCGTAGTCCCCAGATTTATTTCTGTATATTTCACACCTAGTGTCGGACTCCCGGGCCTACACCAGTTAATGAGCTAATTACCTGGCCCCCGTTTCACAACGACATCCTAAATTTAGGAGCTCCTAATTTTAGGACCCAGTTTATCACCTCATAAGTTAGATGTCGAATTAAGAAGGGATAAGACTTGTGACGTCGTCGTGAAATACTTGTTAAGAAGTGATATCCTTTAGGACTGGTTTAGGAGCTCCTAAATTGTTAGGAGGCCGTCGTGAAACGGGGGCCTGGCAGGTAAACCAATCAATTACCCCGATTCTTAATAGACCACTGTATGATGTTAGGTTTAATAAGATTTTATGAACTATGTAAATGGCAGGAAATGTTCAAAATTTATACCATTATACAATTAGTCATTGTATTGACCTATAACGAATGAATTAATTAATTAATGCTTTACAGCGGGAATATTTCACCCATATGCGACAGCCTATTACAAAGCTATCCCCCCTGGAAACTTCATGTTATGCTTTTCCATGTGTTTACTAGGGAGGGAATTGTGCTGTGCACTCGGCCACGCGCGGCAGAGAGCGCGGCACTAGATAATTGTTACTCGGCCACGAGCGGCGAAATTCTCGCAATTAGTAGTCCGCAAACGGAGGGGATTGTACTGCGCACTCTGCCGCGCGTGAACGAGCGCACAGCACAATTCCCTCCGTGTGCGGTGGGCTATTGCACCCACAGTGTCAATCCAGAGATCGTGTCAACCCAGTACACTTCTGTTGGCATTTCTTCCATGCAAATGGTTTTGTATCATTTATACCTGAATACAAAATTGTTGCCTAGGTTACCGTGGCCTTGCTTCGCTATTCTTTGTAGGGCATGTACCATATGGCTAATGACCTAATACTGCTTTCATTTGGTGCTTGTGAATTCACCCGTTCCAACCTCTAAACATGCCTTCACAAAATGAATAGCGTTCAGGTGAAAAATAGATAGATGGGTGAAATGCGTTTTTCACGAGGGTAAAAGGATCGTCTCGATTGATTAAATTTTAGTCATCAACTTGCCACTCGTATTAATGTATTTATGTAAATAAATACATGTAAATACAGTAGTAAACCATTTCCTAGGTTGCAATTTTATTTGCTTTTCAAGAGTGTAGCATACAGTAGCTGTCATGCGTAGTCATTTGTATCTCATGTATAGAGAAAAGTTAGCAATTATTTTCATGATTTCACTTGTTGCCGCCATTTTCTTCACGAGTTTTGAAGATCGAGTCAGAAATCTGTACCCCAGTTCACATGTGTTCATGTGATATTTCGCCAAATGAACGCTCTTGACAACTTGTGAACTGGGAAATACGACATTCACGATGTCTAATGAACACAGCATTATGCCCAACTTTAAGCCTTGTTGTATACTGATGATGAATGCCACTACATGGTAACCCCACACACCAACATATTTTGTGTGAATGGTTCATTGAAATACAGTTTTGATGTGTATGCACATCAGTTCAGGAAGTAAGCTTGTCCATACCATCAATCTATTAAAACTCTAGTTAACTTAGTTGTAAGCCTGACCCCCGTTTCACAACCGTGACATCATAACTTTAAGACACAGTTTATCACCCCCTAAGTTGGATGCCGATTTAAGAAGGGATAAGACTTGCGATGTTGTCGTGAAACACATGTTATGGGGTGACAACTCTTAGGACTGATTGAGGAACTAAATAGTTAGGCCGTTGTGAAACGGGGGACTGGTTTCCAAGCAGGTAGCATTGCAACTGCCACACTGTGGATAATATTGTAACTAATCTCTATAAATGCTTTACAGAATGAATTTTTTTTTTTTTTTAAATGTAGTCATGCCAAAAGGTATCGCATATGAATATTACTTTGAACATACACCCGCATAACATGTTATGGTGGCAATAACTGATACTGCATAAAAAGGACCAGTATCTTGTTTCCTTCCATCACTGGGCTATTACTTCTAACTTAAAAATACAGCCGCCATTCTTTTTACATTGGAAACCTGTACATTAATTTTCACGAATGTAGCATTCTGTTAATTAATTCAGGAATGTACAATTCATCTCATTTGAGATTGTGTGGACTTGTACATTTCAAATTGCATTGTACCATCACTCATACATTGTAAAATATCGTGACTAGTCAGGAACTAAACTTGATAATTCTTGCTACAAGTCCTAAGCGTTACCACCTCAGCTGGGCAGGTTACAAAGAAAGCAACCAATATTCATTAAGTCTTTAGACACGTGTGTGATAATTCAGCCGGAGAACAGGCATACTCAAAGTGCACATTAAATGTGTGCTGTATTTTACCGTAATTAAGTCAGATAACATCCTTGCAACTAGTGGGGCTCGGACATTCTTTTTTTTACGAATCTTCCGTTACTTTAGTAATGTCAGAAATAGAAATGAATTTCGACAGTCACATTCTAAATTTCACATCCATCATTGTGAATTCTACCACGGCGTTGAAGGGACATGGAAAAAAAATGTATCTAAATGGTGCGCCCGAGCTATCGTGCGTACAATGTATAGGGCCTACACCATTTGTATTGACCTATGGATATACTTGTAGCCTTGTGGAAATTGGCATTACTATCCCTATATCAAATATTTGTTACATACAATGTGTGTATGTGTGTGCATGTGATAATCTATGAACGCACAACCGTATGGGAGCGAAAGTTACTATAAAATGTCGTTTATGGCAACATGTACTCCGAAAACTAAGTAATTTCTTGCTCGTGGTATAATTACGTAGTCCTCGGAGCGATATTTGGCCCATTTACTCGAATGTTACAATATTAAATGTGCGCGCATGTGTGTAAATGTAAATGGGAAAGCCTCTAGACATTATATACTTTCATGTACTAGTATTTGGTTTGCCAATCCACGCCAGGGCGATTTATACATTATTTCCGTTTAAAATTATAAATGCAATAAAGTTTAAATCAAATACGTCAATTAGCTACGGTTGTCTTAGTTTAAAGCGAACAAACGAGCTATCGTATTATTGGGTATAAATGCAATAATGTATAAATCACCAAGAAAAACCCCAAAACATTCCTATTCTATTTCCGTCATTACAATGGGCTATAGCAAGTATGTTATATGGCCGTCGCATTCATATTTAAGAAAAATATCCAGGATATTATTTTATATTTTCACAATTCTTTCATGGTAATAAGAGTTGCCAACCAGTACAAGAATGGAATTGGCCAAGGAAGGAGTTTGCAAATTCTGTACATATTTCCTAACAACATTAAGATAAATGGCTACTTATAATGCACCAAATCCACCCCCTAAGGTATTCTCAAAGTGTCACATTATCCCTGGTCAATGGCTTAAGTGTTCCTTCTCAAATCCCCGACAGTATACAACCCAAGCCGTTTCCAGCACTACAAGGTTATTTACAATGCACATCTAGTCCTGCTGGATGACGAGGCATTTTAAAACTAAGCCACTTGTTTTTCAGCATGTTTCAGCTTGGGGCAGGAGCGAATACTAGATATGTTCAGGTTCTCGGCAACTCATCCACACATTGGCCGAGCTCGATCTTGCTGAACTTCAACCTAAGGATCTCCCTGGCAATGCATGGGACTGTGCCACCACAGCATCTCATTACAGCCCAATGACGACACCTTCTCATGGCGACATTCTTGAGAAAAACAACACACATTAAAAAAAAAAGGGTAATATTTTTAATAGACAAAGTGGATGATTGTTCCAATCAAAAGATGAAGCAATGTGGAAATAGATGTGTTTTGAATTTGTGTTAATGTAAATGCCACAGATGGAACTTTATTGCACAAGACAATTCCTTTGCTGAATGGTATTTTCTTTAAACAATAATAATCAAAATATAGCACATTTCATGAATACACATTTGTACGAAAATCAATAGGAAGAGAACAGTAAATATACTATCATGGAATACATGTGGCCAAGTGTAAAGACATTTTGTTTCCCATTGTTAGTGAATGTATAATAGCAATCAACATTACTACAATTCTAGTACGGTTTAATCAAGATATTATTCAAATGTTTAACAACATACAATCTCAATTTTCATGATCATAGACAACAGGCAGTGTTCAGAAATTACAATCATCTTAGTTCACCTGATATGTCGTATTTCAGTAGATAGCTCTAAACTTGTGGAGGAACTTTCACATTGTTTCTATGCAGAAAGAGTAGATAATCTCTTGGACAGACTCTAGATAATCTCTTGGACAGACTATGTTGGCCGTTTGCTACTCGGATCTTTTGGAGAAGAAACTGCCGAGATACAAATGCAGCGAGATATGGTATTGGGATAGCAACTACACATGGGAGGTAATGAAGACAACAAAAAGAGGGCAGAATTACAATGTGCTATTGCAAGATATCACATTGCTGTGGTGAGAAAACATCGAGTCAACTTCCAAGTACAAAATTCCTGATATTAAAGCTACAAAGAAATTATACAAATTTGTTTTCTCTTGGGGACACTTTCTATTTTAGCATATAAACAGTTTACGTTTTTTTAAAAGAATTATGTACTTTAAATTTTGTTCTAGAAAGTTGAAAGATAGAACACAAAAAAAAGTAGACAGGAATATCAATCCATAAAGTAAGGTTTTAGTGCCCCATCATGCAGAATAAGCTGAAATGACACTTATTGTCATCTATTTGAACATATTAAATGAGGAAAAGTAAACATGGAACTCAATTTTTAGTAGCTTAACTTATTTTTTAATATAGTCTTGAGCATTAAAAGCCTACAAGGTTAATTTACTACATAGACATCCTAAAAATCCATCTATGCCAGGGTTCTCGCAGAACATAAGTTGACTTCTATGCTTTGCCGCAATCCGTGATTCTTATTTCGTATTTCGGCTTTCCACTGTCGCTACCTAAGGCCTCCATCTTTCTGACGACATCCATCCCGTCGATGACTTTGCCAAATACTACATGCTTATTATCCAGCCTAAAAATAAAAGGAGGAATATTTAACATGCACCATGCCGTACAAGAAAAAAATAAAAAACAAAAAAATAAACCAACAATGATTTTACTTGATGCTCTAGGTCGCTGTGACAATATTTCAACCAGATGCTATGAAAATAATCAAATACGAAAAAGCAATGAAAAGCAATTGATACAACATACCAAATTGTTTGAAAAACATTAGGTCAAACGTTATTTAACTTATTGAAATGATTAACCTTCTCACAGCTAGAGGCAAGAGATGCTGTGTGGATATTTTTTTTTAAATTGGGGTTTAGAGCGCTTTCTTAGATTCTTTCACTTCTATCACGGCTTGTCAGTTTAGGGCAGGAGGAAACCTGCAACATCCCTAGCGCTGAATGTTGCAGTAAACCTGTGAGCACGGGCTGGTACTGACAGACCAAGGATGATAACTGCATTGCCACTGTACAGACATCACATCCTGTTAATATCGCATCAGAAAGGTTGGTTGGTTGATTTGGGGATTAAAGCCACTTTCAAGGTTTTTTCTCTCACATCACGGCTTGCATGTACATGTACTGCTTGTACTAGTCTGCATTTCCACCAGTTTTTATAGTGCTAGCTCACTTGGAGGTATATCATGCCACAGATAGAACATGAATACCCCACCCAGACACAGTATACCGACTCCGAGCCGACCAGTCCTTACTTTAAAGTACGAGCACCAAGCAGGGGAACAACAAGTACCATCTTATAACGTCTTTTGGTACGACGCGACCGGGGATCGAACCCACGACCTTCAACACTCTGAGTCGACTCCATCAGAAAGGCAACTTTTGTGAAAACTGGGACCTTTGGCTCCAAAGTTCACACATGCTTTACCATTGCGCTATTGTGATCAATCGAAAATGGGTAGAGGATTAAACTTACAACTCGATGTAATTCCTACAGAGAAATAATATTGAATGTCTTACCAGGTGGTGTTAACCAGTGTAATGAAAAACTGAGATCCGTTAGTTCCAGGTCCAGCATTTGCCATTGAAAGTTGTCCTTTGAAAAGAGAAAGAAAAAAACAACTCACATTTACATATTTATACAAAACTTGCAGTCTCCTCACATCATCTTTCAGCAACCGACAACTTAATTGGATACTTCTGAGATACTGTATGCAGATATGTATTAATCATAGGGTATGTAGTTTATTTTGGGCCTGTTTATGGCCGGGTAGTAATAATGCTTCGCTATACTCACTTCACCAGCCATAATCCTCCTATAGAGGCTATGGAAGCAAAGTGCGACGCAAACTTTTCACATCAACCTACATTAATGAATATGCATGCGCCAATACCGGCGTAGGATACGATGGATAAAACAAGTTTGAAAGGTGCTAGTGAATTATTCCGATAAGGTACGTAAAAAATGACGGTGGATTCAAACAAAACGATGTCTTGTCTATCCACGGAGGTCCATTTTGATTTACGACATGTGCATTTCGAGGATAGTTTTGGTGTCGTTTGTCTGCGTCACACTTTGCTCCCATAGACATCATAGGAGGATTATTGCCGGTGAAGTGAATATAGCGAAGGGTTATCACTACCCGGCCATAAGCAGGGCCAAGTATATTTCGCCATGTCGTTTAATCAGTATCCTTACAAAATTGCGTTATTCTAGTGTCGCGGATATCATTGCATGTTATAAAATGAAAAGAATGGAAGAAAGGGGAGGGGGAGGAGGAGTGCGGGCGGAAATCATACCCAGACAGCTAATTATGACTACTCAATTATGTACACCTAATGTAGATATATTGGCGATAATGACGTATTCATTATGTATTGATCAGCTGATGAGCTCTTTGAATGCCGACCTAATCCAGCTGCCACACCGCAGCCCTTAGCCAGGAGTTTGCACCACCATGTCGGTCCTTCCTGCTGCTGAGGCTCGGTGCTGGTGTATGGAGGGAGGTTTGAACTACCAGACTGGCCCATTTTATCTCTCTACCACCTATGATCTGTCATCTCATGACCGACCCTCATCAACGTGTACTGTTTATGTATTTACACCATTTCCGACTTCATTGCGCATGATCAGACTAGCAAAGGGAGAGCACTCTGATATAATTTGCAAAATACTAAATGTAGAGTTTCTGTCAATGTGTTGATAGTTCGAATCCATTTTCACCTAAATCAGATCTCGAGTTTAGCTCGTTAAAATACTGGGTCGGTCTTTTAAAAATTACCTGAGCGTGGTTATATGATGTGATTCTATTCTAATGAGTATTTTTTTCGAATCTTTCATGTCTCAACATACATGTCTATTTGTTCAGGTATCATATTTTTCATATTCGTGTTTTAATTAATTTTATTATTATTATTAATTAAAACTGGAATTGCAAGTTATTCTTCCTAAACGTTTAATATCAGATTAATGTACTTTAAAGTATTATATCGTTAAAAACATTACCTTCATTTCCGAATGTATACCCACCTAAATTTAGTCAATCAATCTCACTAAATAAATTCAACCAGCAATTGACATACTATTTTTAATATCCTAGATCTTGGTGTCATATTTGACTCAGCCATAAAATTCGAAAGTCACACCATCAATTTATACAAAAAAGGGCTTACGTTCATATCCGGAACATTAGTCACATCTCCAGATATTTGGACACACCTTTTGTCAATTCGCTCATCCATGCTTCGTCACATCCAGATTGGACTATTGTAATAGTCTCATGTATGGTACCAACCAGTATCTACTTGACAAAGTGCAAAGTGCAGAACTCCGCAGCAAGACTGATTACAAAAGCCCGGACGTACGAACACATCACTCCGGTTATATATAAATCATGTAACTTAACTTAACATTGGGCGTGCTTCGATTTACCATGCTAGAATTGTCCGCCAAACATAGTGCAAGTCAATCATAAAACAGGTAACAACTTTATCGTCAAACCATGTAGGTAGAATTAATATCAGGAACCTCTTGGATCATTGCTATCGTGTGTCTGTATGTCGAAGCTTGACAGACATATTTCAAGGACAATTGGCTTCTAAATATGTTCGTTCAACAGTATAGTGTATCAAAATATTCCATTCTCATTCTCGAGAGCATCAATGCATTTTCCATTACATTCAAACCCAATATATTATCTTGGTCCCAAAGGGTGCCGGTATTGCCTGAGTGCACTGTATACGCTATTATGGTAGTAAACCCACAGAGGTAGACAGTCGTAATCCGACACGAAAGATTCAGGCAACGATCGCGAGATTACGAAACTTTCTTGCTAGGATGACTATACGATTTCATACTCCTGAAACTCGGTTTTGTTCATAAATCCCCATAAGCTTGAACATGAAATCGTACTTTTCGGATACCGTCATGATCATGCATTGACCCTTGTTTGATGTGTGGTAGATAATCGCTCTAGATGTTGCAGGATTCAAATACCTTACATGATATATAATCCCACAAGCATTTCTCTCTCGCCAAGAATTGAACCTCTACAATTGGAGGGTGTTCCGATTGTCCACCGAATGTGGTTGGAGTATATGGCTTATTTTTGTTTCACGACTATATGACCATGCCTATACAGAGCACGTTTTAGAGAAGTCACCATCAATTGGGCTCGTATGCAGGTCATCTCTATTTTTAGAATTTCCAAGAATTTCCAACAATATACGAAGTTCCGGTGATAGCCAAACACGAGTACTAGGCCTTGGGTTGACTAAACTCCAGATAAAATCATAATACGCTGTTAACACGGATCGGGTACTTAAATTTCTTTTCGATTCAGAGATAAATCATATTGTTCAGCATGTTCCACATGTGATAGATCGGCATACAACGTAAGGTACGTAAATAAAACGACAGCCACGCACATGTCACCGTGTAGCTTATCACCAGAATCGTTAAACCGGATATGTCCAAAAAAATAGAATTTGACCCACATACGCGCTATAATGGAACCACTAGATATAGAGGAGACTTCATACGAATGACTAACCACTACAGGGGCTACAAGTTATGCTAATACTCATGATCAGTTGATATAGGCTACTGCTCGAGTGGTTAAAGAAGAGCTTCGGCCCGGAAGTAGGTCGGTAGTTCGATCCCCGGGCGTGTCGTAACAAAATACCGGTACGTTGAATGGTGGTTCGAATCCCAATATCTGCACAGTCCCTTAATTGTTACACTGGCCCCGAGATTACGAAAGCATTTTTTTAGTACGATTTCATGCTCAACTCAAGGTTTTGTTCACAAATCCCCATATAAAATTTGAGCTTGAGCATGAAATCGTACTCAAAAGGTTTCGTAATCTCGGGGCCTGGTATCGTGTAACAGTTATATAACCTGCATGTCAGAAAAACACAACGAGATACCCTGCAAACACACAACGTTATATAACGTGATTACAACGTTGTAATAGCGTTATACTGTTGACACAACGTTGTAATAACGTTATATAACCTCAGGTCTTTGAATAATTATAATAAAATATTATACCATCGATCTATATAATATATCTAAAGGAGTGCAACAGACGCTATACGCTAGCGTTACAAACATCACGATGGCGATGTACTGGAGTTTGCCGTGGGCACGAACCGAACCACAATCGTTAGTTCCTACCCTAAATATCATTCGTGCTAAACTGTGTGCGTGAACTTACTAGTTTAACAGAAACAACAGGACCACCAGTCTTCCGGTACAGACGCTGTTTAGATATATTATATAGATAAATGACATAACATTTTATTATAATTATTCAGTCCTGTGATATAACGTTGTGTGTTTGCCGGGTATATATGGTCAACGTCCGCCTGTTAGTAACAGATTTATTTCTATTGCTAATTTACAACTTGGTGCTCACTAGATCAGCGTAGGCTGTTGTAGCCTTGTTCATCCAAAATAGGACATCTGTCGCTTTCGTCGTACGTCTTGGCATGGGCAGCAGGTTCCGTAAGGACCATAAACCGACGATCCGACTCAGACAGTCTGGCGTATTTGGGCCAAGCTGGTAGTCTGCCTCCATGATTTGGATCACCATATTTGGCAAAGTTTGTCCAATAGTCAATCATCGTAGAGGACAATTCTTCATCACCGGAAGTGACATTGTAGCCAGCCAGATACGGCGTATCGAAGAGGAATGGTAGTTCGCCTCCGTGACAACAACGCCTGTTGCAATGCGAACCGTTGCCCCATGATTCAAACGACACAGCTTGGTCAAAGACGTAATACCATACGTTCGCGTGTTTCGCAGCGATATCTGAAAACCTCCTGCTGGGACAATGGAAAACAAAATCCGTGACAAATTCTGAGAGTGGTTTCCGTGCATCACTCCCGAGGTAGTAGCTCATCGAAATGTTGGCGCTGTTTGGAATAAACTTGGACAGAGCCAAGAGGAAAAGAAAGGGATAAAGTTTTGTAGGGAAAAAAGGGTAAATATATCCGATGCCTTCCCCACTTGTCGTGCCGATAATCATATCTTTTGTATTGCCTCCCTTGTCCAGCATTTCTTTCAGATTGCTTGGAATATATCGCGGATCCTTGACTGGCCCCCAAAGCTGAAACTTCATTAAATATTTGTCCGATACTTTATCACTAGGCGTGGCTTGCTGAGCTTTCAGTATTTCATCAGCCGACCTATGTTTGAAGCAGCCAGTATCATTTAACCGGCAGTTTAATATGTTAGAAAATACACGGAGTTGTTTCTTGGATTCTGTTGCGCTGCGGAAAGGTAAGGTCAGTGGGAGACTCTGTATTATCACGCGATGAAAGTAGTCCTGAACATCCGGGTCCCTGAGATGAATACCAATCGACTGTGCTCCTGCACTTTGTCCAAATAAGGTAATCTGAAAAATAACGTAATCAATAGCCTGTGAAAGTTAACTTACTAACACAAACATAACAAATTACATAATGAACTACGCGTATAGAGTGTTTTATTTTAAATGAAACGGAACGGACATCAATACTGTTACTAGTGTAATATTATAGGGCCCACGTGTGTAAGCCTAGACTTTATTTAATTTAGTATACGTGAATGTATATATATATATATTATTGACTTATTTCAAGATGTGATCCTGATGATGTCAACATTGTGCTGAAGAAACGTTGATCTATGTAGTATATGATGATTGTAAAGTTCGTGTGTGTGTGTGTGTGTGTGTGTGTGTGTGTGTGTGTGTGTGTGTGTGTGTGTGTGTGTGTGTTTGTGTTTTTAATGCACCCATGCTTTCCTGCCAAAGTAGGGAGTATACACCTGGACTGGATTGTATGAAACGCTAATGCTCCATTAATGTGTCATTAAACCTCCATTAACTAATGCAGCATTACATTAGCATTAAAAGTCAACGGCTAATGACGCCATTAGTTAATGGCACTTTCATACAACTGGGTCCTGATCATTCTCCTGACCTCTATCAGGTGAAGCACGAGGTGTTGGTAATAATGGCACCCTAGAGTTGATCGAGTAGTGAAATGAATACAGCCACAGTGTCCACTTACTTTCGTTTCATCACCTCCAAAACCATGGATGTTGTCGTGGATCCATTTCAGTGCCAACTTTTGATCTAGTAGTCCATTGTTTAACGACACCAGCTTTCCTTTCGACATTCTAGGCAGAAAGCCGAATGCACCTGAAAAGATTGAGAATGATGTGAAACACACGGCCATTACCTACATAATTAACATCAGATATTGAGGATAGTAAACCAACTCTCACGGACGATATAAAGACATCGTGTCTCTAATGGAGAAGTCATTGCTTTCCATAAAATTTAATTCGTTGAAGGACTGTAAATTAACCATTTGAACATTTATTACTATAATAATTATATACTCTGTGGTGTGTGTGTGGTGTGTGTGTGTGTGTGTGTGTGTGTGTGTGTGTGTGTGTGTGTGTGTGTGTGTGTGTTTGTGTGCGTGTGTGTGTGTGTCAAATAGTCATTCACCTAATCTATAGTTCAGTGTGACTAGTATGACATTTCCCTTGTTAACAAATACGTCTCCGTCATATAACGGGGATCCTCCGCTGTATGACAGGAAGTTCCCGCCGTGGATAAAAACCATCACCGCAAAGCCTGACTTCTCTTGGGGAGACTTTGGAACGTATATGTTCAACGTTAGACAGTCTTCTGACATCTGAAAGTAACATAACTTGTATTATGTAGATAGATTATTTTATTTATTTATTAATTTTTATTTACTAGTGTTTTGTTGTTAATTGGGGCTTAGAGCCGCTTTGAAGATTCTTTCACTTAGTCCTATATCACGGCTTGTCTATTTATGGCAGGATGAAACCCGCAACATTTGAATGTTGCAGTAAACCTGCGAGCATCGGCTGGTAATGACAGACCAAGGATAATATCTGCATTGCCACAGTACAGACAGCACATCCTATCAATATCGCGTCAGAAACGTAATCACTTTCGCGAACATTGATGCTGGACTCCCAGGGTGGGTTTTGAACCTGGAACCCTTGACTCCGTTCTACCATTGCTCTACCACCTGCCCAGATAGACTATTAAGTAATCATAGTAGAATGTCAATAAACATCAGAAAAATCAGATCTCAAGTTTCGCTCCTAAAATATTTAGACAGTCTTTGGCTGAACCCAGCTATATAGCGTATGTACAAATATGGCTAAGTGTCTGAACCCAGCTATATAGCGTATGTACAAATATGTCTGAGTGTCAGTTCGAACCTGATGTTAATGAGATTGAATTTCAATTCGAATCGATGACATTATCTAAAATCTAAATATTACTTATAAAAATGTAAAAGTCGATTGCCCTAACAAGAATGTTTATACTATACTATACTATACTGATACTGACAGACCAAGAACGATAACTACATTGCCACTCTTCATTCAGCGCATCCTATCAATATCACGTCGGAATTATATTATTATATGCATACAAGAATAAGTAAATACACATACGAGATTGCCTGATACAGACATTAGATAATATACTAGGTGGCAGTATATTGACATTGTTTGCTTACTGATTAACGCGGACGCATCTATAGATATATAAACAAATATATGGTCAGGCCAAAAACAAAAATCAATTCGGTGTGTACCTGACTTTGACACAAATGGGCGGGGACGGCTGGACATGCCTGGTAGCACATTGGACCCACACGGTCAGCGGCCCGGGGGTCCGTCCAGTGAGGGTGGTCAACCGGACCCTCAAATCTATGGAAGCAGAACATAGCCAACAAGTCCTAAATTCTTTAACATATGCCGTGTCTATATATATATATATATATAAAAAGAGTTTGAGTAGAATACAATTAGAATACAATCCTTTTGGCTAGCGCTTTCGGCACATACCTACCAAGAAATTTGTTTATTGGCCTGAAGAAGCATGTACCTGCTTGGAGGTATGTGCCGAAAGCGCTAGCCTATAGGATTGTATTCTACTCACTCTATTTTATTTATATACTGTGATTACTGTGTGTGCTGTTCAAGTGTCTAACATAGTTCATTGTTTTGAATTGCTACAAAATTACACAGTATTCTCAGACGCTTATAGATAAAGCTCACTACATAAATGAGGTATGAAATAGATATATCCTTTTTTTCTTAAATATCACCAGATGTCGCGGCTGTTAATGCAAACAATATAAAAGGTATATTGCAATAATTGATTTCGCATGTATATACCACACTGTCACAATATGCTTTTCTTGATTAGAAATATGCGATTGTTTGTGTTTGGTTGTATAGTGTTTAGCTTCCTCGCCTTTAGGCTGAACATAACATGTATTATATATACTTGATAGGCAATCAGACATCATCTGTTACATGTGGCAATGAATGGAGATGTTCACGTACAATCGATAATAAGAACAGTAGAATCAAATTAGGACGTAAAGGTTTTGGACTGCATTGAAGCTAAAACTACAAGTTAGAGTCACGTTACAAATTTAATTTGTATAAAATTACTATGTTAACTATAGTTTTGACCGGTCCGATATATTATGTCCACATTACATGTTCCTGTGGTACTTTCACGTATATATACGATTTCGCGCATCATATTCCCCACAAAATCATCGATTCATTCTATCGGTCCTTTCTACAAATGTAGAATTCTGTTCGAGTCCATTTAACTAAGCATGACAGTACCGGAAGTATGTAGACATATACGCACAAACTCCATGAATTGCACAATATGTTATTGATAACATTTTCTAATATTGTCATTTGTATGAGTACATTCATCGCGGATACTCAATATTCAGACTACCTAATCCTAAACGAGACTTACCGTTTAGCAGCGCCATAAGGAATCCCCAGAAACCGTTTGCTGTTCTTTGCGACAACTCCTTTCACCGGACCAAACGTTGTGTTGACTACTATTTCATTTTCAAGCCCGAAACCTAAGCCCAAAATTACACACAGCAATATGCTGCAAGCCAGCATTTTGTAGTGTCTGTTTGTAATCATGGAGTTTGACGAGTGTGCCGTGTTTCAATGCAACGCCTGGCCTATTCGAACTGTGGATCCTCCCACGGGTCGTGGATCAGGAAGAGGTATGAAAAATGACCACAATGGAATGAGTGCCAGTCCTGGGTTTAATGTTGATGCAGAGACAGCAGTGTTCCCGTCAGCTGCTGGTCCGTAAATAAGAACGCTCCATTTGCAAACCAGTTCCAGGACGGTAAATTATACTACCACATAGACTTATATATCCAAACCAATTTTAGTTTCGAGGTACGACTAAATAATAATTAACTGAGCTCTGGTGTGGACATTCTGATGATTGAAAGAAAGCCGCTCTGTTACACGGTCTCATATTCACCACTACAAAATAAATGTCGGTTCGACATTTAATTAATTCCTTTTGTACCACTAATCGATTACTAATATTGCTCATTCTATGTTTATAGTACTAAACATGGTTATAGATATGCATTGTTTACTTGTGCGTAAATGTTCCTTCGACTTCATGATAAATCAGGATCCATATCAGCTTAACCCAAACGAAGCTTCATGTGATATCAGTGATTGGTTCGGTCTACTGCCTTTCATATATTTTATTACCAAAAGTAATCTATTATATGATTACGGTATAATGGATTGAAAAAATGTAACAACTACGAAGAATGTAACACAAATATTACGAGACAATTGTTACATTTTTCGTACTTGATGTACGAAAAATGTAACAAAGTTTGGGGTTTTTCTACATTTTTCGCAGTACATGTAAGTTACATTTTTCGTTGCATCAACGGTATGCTATCTGGAAATTCGCATCTCTTGAACTTGTACTTGAAAACTAGTAAACTTGAAATTGAGCTCAATTCTAGACAACCAATATTAGTTTTCTCCATGGTTCACAAAGCCAGACTAGTAATGCATCAAAACTAATATTTACGCGATTATTGCTCGTATCCCTACAATGCAATCTGTATTTGCTTTAATTAAAATAGGCTTGAAACCCTCCAGTTTAATATTACTCATTTGTCGAAACCCTCCGGTTTAATATTACTCATTGTTTTTGATTGATTGAAGTTTGGTGTTTTTACAGTCGCCTTCCAGCATTGCTGATTTCGGCATTGCTGAAACCCTCCCGTTTTATATTACTCATTGCTTAAAACCCTCCGGTTTAATATTACTCATTGCGCTTGAAACCCTCTAGTTTGATATTATTAATTTCTTACTTATATCACTTAGGACATCTTAAACTTTGCCATTAAATGTCAATTCATCTTACCAGCACATAATTAGATAATTAGAAAATATTGCATCATGACAGGACGAGCAGCGATGCATCTGTGTTCAGGAATTGGCCTAATCTATCTGTTGAGCTTTTGTGGATCTTCTCAAAGGAGACTTTTCAGACTCTTGATCACAATCACTACTAGTATATTGCTCATTGCCATCGTCTGACATATTGCCCTGATTTACTGATACACACACATCCCACTCCTGGCTGACACAATCTTCCTTGATTGAACTTCTTAGCCTGTCTCGTGGATGTCTTTTTCTTTTCAGTTTTTTTCTTCTTTTTTTTTTTGATTGGGGTTTAAGTCGCTTTCAAGATTCTTTCACTTATATCACGACTTGTTAGTTTAGGGCAGGAGG
>JAUTBT010047692.1:0-16306 GCA_032361225.1 Lepetodrilus schrolli | reverse complement strand
TGTTGTCGCATTTGTGTCTAAATGCTTGAGGTCGCATTAAATTAGTGACGCATTAATTTCCTGATTTACAGTATATTGGTAAGAATCACATACCCCACAAAAACAGCGATAAATGTTTTTCCATATCTATCAATGTTTGGAAATAGCGCTTTGCGTATGGTAGGCCTACGAAGTTACTGAAGATAATGTCGTGTTAAACATTTCTCATTAATTCCGCCTGCCTTGTTTTATATATCGACAACGTATAACGCATAATAACATCCTGTGTGGCCAACGAAGTAGAATATAACCAAATAGATAAAAGAGCCGATTTATCGATAAGAGATTAGATGTTAAGAAGTATATTATGAAAACAAGAATATAACATATATGACGGTTCCTTTAATAAATAGTTTTCCATAGATTTTAAGTCAAATGTGTACACGGCACAACTCTCAAAACCCTGTTATTGTTCGATTACTGTTTGAAGATAAATTCCTATTTAGTATCACTTCCTGGTCATTTTATATGTTCTCCACTACTTCCGGTATGTGAAACACTGGAATGAGACTTATTCGATGTCAGTGACGTCACTTTGTCAGTAGACGGCTTCCTATTAACACTAACAGTGTGATCATGTCCATCTGTGGTTAAAACGGTTGTCTTTTTCGCCGGAACTTTGGGTTTAGACGAGGCTTGCAAGCACCTCAGCTCGCATTCTTCCTTGGTCTTGTATCTGTTCAAATTACCAGCACATCCTCCGTAAATAAACCCATCACACGTGCCTCGATCGCGGTTGTAGTTAAAACGCTGGAACAGACCGCGACACGGACCTTGCTCCGCCGGGGAGGAGCAATCGGGAAGTGCATTCTCCCCGGAAGGAGTCGGTAGAGCTTGAGCGCTGTCAGGTGCCACAGGGTCTTTACCGTCAGCCAAGATATCTGCTGCATATACTTCGTTAGGTTTGTCAGTATGTGCAGATTGTGATTGCCCATCTTGAGAAAGTCCCCCTGTGAAATTGTCCTGTGGTTGCTCGTCTTTAGAGAGCTCTTCTGGAGTATCGCCAACGTGATCTCCCAAAACGAAGTTGGGTTCCTTGCCATCTAGAGGTTCTTCCTTGTCCGGACTCTTGCCATCTAGAGATTCTATTGAAAAGACAGAAGGCCTTTCTGGGTTGCGTGCTGGTGGACTCTTTATGGAACTAACAGAATAGTCTGTTGGTGAGTTTCCATCGGATTTCGACGTTTCTGATTGGTGGGAATTGACTTCCGGAAGGCTGTTTGGTACCTCTGGTGATGGTTTTAACCCAGGATTTGAAGCGCCGAGCGGAGGAGTGTTAACAGGTTCCCCAGCTTCCGGGGACAATGATACCTCTGTCACGATTTCACAAACCTCCCGGCATTCCTCTAAAGTCTTGAAATTATTTCCATTCCCCCCGCAGCCGCCATATACAAACTCCACGCACCTCTGTGACGTGGGGTCAAAATGTTGACGTACAAAGTATCCCCGACATAATCCACGATCTGTGCGAAGAAAACAGCCTGAAACATACCGGAAGTAGTATATTATATAAGTAGACAAGGTCGGTTAAAATACACCTAAACCAATCTATAGGTAGTGGATGCTTCTATGTGGTGTGACGCTCATGAGGGCTGGGCAGCAAGTAATGTCGAGTTTTCTTTCGACGTTATCCAAGTACAACTAACCGACAAGCCATTTCGTGCTACTCTACGTCATGCTGTTCAAATGCATGCGTGTTAATGTTACGTTGTCCACAGTCACACCACACAATTAACCCTCTCCCTGCTGGATTAGGCGCAGGCACTACTCTTTATGGCATCTCAGGTTGCCTTCGACATGGAGAAGGTTAAACTCTTGTTTCTGATATCCGCATCGTATTAATGGATCGATATTTTATATACTATGTGTGTGATGCATATGTTGCGTTCACACGCGTACACACACACACATCTATTTACACTCTATAACACTACATGTATTTTTTAAGAGATGCGTTGCGCCAAACGCATCATACATATGATAGACAGATATACAGTGTATATTAAATTAGTACGGTATGTCAGTAAATATAATATATAATTGTTTCATACTTACGTTCCTCTCTGCCACTGACACAGAGACAGATTACTAGCACAAGTATTAACTGTAAAAATAAAATAAAATAAAAGGCATAATGCTTAAATCTCTATTTTTCTGTATCACAACAAATAGTATAGCTTATTGAAATCGTTAAAACCTGTGAACATGCCATCTAACAATCACTGATGTTCGAATCATAAATTTGAAAACAAAGAATACATTTCGAAAGTTATCAATTCAGATATCATCACTAGTATTAATTGGATTAATAATAATTAGCGTTCTTTACCTTCATAGTAACTCCTTGTTGAAGACAGGTCACCTCAACTATGACATTACACAAAAGTCAACTGGCTATAACAGTCAATATGACTTTTCTTTCCGTGTATTTCCTGGACATTCTGGCATGTTCGTTCTCCCGCTCATAGAACGTTGCGGCAGATGACGTGTTTTAAACACTGACAGTTTACTTAACACTGTACAGGTGTGTCTACCTGTCCAGGTGTAGCTCTCACTTGTATGCACGTCTACATTGTTATATCTGTTTACTGACTAACATCTTGACAAACACCGAGGAATGGAGGAACTATGTGGATATAGTGTAGCAGCTGTTTTACAAATACAACGATTTTCTTAAAATGCTTATGTAAATATTTACTATTATAGAATATGTACATGTGTCTTTCATTCTTAATCTTTCTTTCTTCTCTCCCCGTCTTTTCTTTCCCCTTCTCTTGGAGCGGTTTTCATTCAAGTTGTAATAACTTGTAACCCATCCATTTCATCTTGAATAAAATATGTTTAAACTTTAAACTAAACATCCGTCAAATCATTTGACGGATATTAACTAGTCATATTGGCCGGTATTTCGAGGAGTGATTGAGTGAAGTATTGTTTTACGGCACAGTGGGAATATTTCACCCATTTCGATGTAACGAAGACAGGACTACGAGCCGCCATCGACACACGCCATACGACATTATTCTGTCCCCTCCTTCACTCTCTTTCTCCAAATCAAAGGTAAACTGTCATCTTTGTTTACAAACGCTGTATTTGCTAGTGTAACTCGATTCTGTTGGCAGTTCATTTCAGACAACATGTACTTGGGTGTCGCTTGTCAACAAGTCACAAGATCTCATAAAGAAGTCACCCCCAAGTTACAACATCGCGATTATCTGACGAGATGTTGCTCATGATGGCGTTTTCTGGTGAGAGACCCACGGAGCAGGTTTCGACAAGAGGGTAAAATATCTCAGCCTGGAGAGACAAAATATGTGTGAACTCTTGCTGTTTGCGTAATACTTAGGAGTTGTCGCTTTTAAAGGTTTGGATAACGTTAGGCTTGGTTAATAAAGTTAAACGTGACGTGTTCCAGTTGGATAATCTCTGCCGCGTACCTATCCATTTCGTCTTGAATAAAATATGTTTAAAGGCATACAATCATGGGTTTGTTTACATGTCATTGTCAAGCGTATTTTTACATTAAAGTATGTACATTTGATGGTCTACACAAGTATATTGGGTAACCAGCAACATTTTCCGAATACCCCACTGGTTTTCAATATTTTCCTATTTTAATTATTTTTTAATATGTATAGTAAGTAACTTTATTGGTACCAGTGGTTGTGAATGGTTATTTTGACCATGATCAATGATTAGAGTTATCTCCCTTAGTCTATTAGAGTATATAACATTGAAATATTACAGTACATTACCGACTGATTATTTAGATTTTACAGGAAATGTAAACTGCAATGGAATTTTAAGTGCATGTACTTTGCATTTTTAACTCCAATTCGGTCCAATTATATAGATAGATGATATAATATTTTCTTACAATTATTCAAAGTCCTTTGAGTGTACAAAAACAAGGTGTAAATGTTTCATTTAGTAAAAGATTATTATAAAAACACAAACATCAAGGATGTATCTTAAATAATCTATCATATAATACTAAAGGTATAGAGGATCTGATAATGAATTCATTCTTATATTCGTCATTCATTCTACACATTATTTGAATGTATTCCTCATGCTATATTATTATTCGGGACTATGTTGTAGGGACCTATTAATATATTATACAAATGTCAACTTGTAAATAAATTATATTACACGATATGAATATGAAATGTGGGTAGATTCTACCTCCAAATTCTAAAGTAAAAGTGCAGCAGCTGGTACCTTCAACTTCAAAGCACAATGAATAAAATAATGGCATTCCCAGACATTGGTAAATTATACACATTGGCTCGCTATCAATCTCATGTCATCTCAATTTCTTTTCATGTAAAAATAATAACAATACGTTTATGGCATCACTTTATAATATCCTACTTCCAATAATGTCAAAAAATCTAATCAGTGTGAAGCATTCGTAAAATATAGGTGAAAACTCCTCTTGAAAGACACATTTCCGTCGGAAGAGAATGATTAAAAAGAAAACTGTCATAAATATGGAAATGCATATTTAATCTCATGAACGTATCATAAAATAATAAAAAATATGATTAAATAGGTAATCATTAAACAAATCAACAAGCACAATCAACACTCAGTTATAAAATGCAGACATCCTATCATATCACAAATTCCAGCAATGCTCCCAAACACAATCAAACATCTCCAACAATTAACATTTCATTCATTCTGAACTCCCTGGGAGTTATCAAACCCTTGATCACATAACCAAACAGTGCTTTCACATTTTATGCCAATACTATGATGGGATATCAATATTAATGTCTGGCAGCAGGTTGCAGGATGAAATTATGTTGATTTTATCTTCTAGACGAAACAGGTCATTGGTCATTAGCCTCATGTTGTGGGAGACATCCTGTAATTAAAATTTCATCCGGAATAAGGCATAAGAAAGAATTGAGCAATTTGATGTGAAGACTTAAAGGCATACAATCACAGGTTTGTTTACATATTTCTTGGTCAAACATATTTTTATATGAAAGTATGTACATTTAATGTGTCTACACAAGTATATTGGGTAACCAGATACATTTACCGCATATCCCCCTTAGTTTATTAGACTATGGAAAATTGAGATATTACAGTACATTACCAACTGATTATTTGGGATTTACCAGAAATGTAAACTACAATGGAATTTTACCTATCTACAGTGGTGAAAAGATATTTGGAAGTACAAAAGTGATTATGTGTATGCTAAGTGCATGTACCTTGCATTTTAACGCCAATTCGGTCCAAAACGACATCTTAATCTGTGCCTTTAAGATTTACATACTGCATATGTACTGACATAAGTTGGTATGGCATTAAGAAAGAATTTACAAATTTAATGTGAAGACTTAAGATTATGAAGAAAAGACAATGGACCATGGAGACCATGAAGACAATGTAGACAGTTAAGACAGAAAACAGTGAAGACCATGAAGATATTATAGTAAAGACAGTGAAGACAGTGACAACCAAGAATACAATGAAGACAGTAAAAACAATGAAGATAAATGAAGACCACGAAGACGGTTAATACCATGAAGACAATGAGGGAGTGAATTACTGTTTTACGTCGTAGCGTAAATTTTCATCAATATGCGACAACTGAAGACAATGACCATGAAGACAGTAAAGCGAAGACAGTAAAGCGAAGACAGTAAAGACATAAAAGGCCAGTGACAACCATGAAGACAATGAAGAGAATGAAGACAGTGTGGTGAAGACAGTAAAGACTGTGAAGACAGTGCAGTGCAGACAGAAGACAGAGCACTGTACATCACCTGTATCGCTACATGGGACTTGAGCAGCTGTTGCGTGGTGTTGTTCAGATGTTTGGCAGCAGAGAGGTACATCTGACTTCCTATCTCCACCAGGTGGCCATGGAACTGAAGGTTCTTCTCCCCTGCAGACGTCAAATAAAATAATCAACAATTTTATTTTCAAATAACCTTTCCTTGCTGTACGTAACCAGAGGTGCTCAAATAGAAGCAAGTGTCATTGATCTGTCAGGAATAACACAATTTATAAAATCACACAATAATGAATAAGTTCATAACATTTATTTTCTTCAAATGTACAATATTTTAGAGATCATAGACAATAGATTAACAGAAAAATATTCGAGAAGCGTATCTACTGATTCTAAAACTTACTTAGTTTTCTGTGAAGAAGTCTGAAAATAGATTTTAAATTATGCAGAATACTCACAATAATCATGGTGATATATGTACATGCATTAAATGGGTTTGCCAATGAAGCAGACAACCAGAATGTGAAATTTTTCAAGAAACTTTGATAAATATTAAAAATAAACATCTAAATGGACATGATGGAATGGAAAAAAGCAATCATTATGTTGTATTACATTACTTAAATTCTAATTAACATACCAACATTTTTTCTCTAAAGTTACTTGATTACAAAACTAAGTTCATGTCATTAAATGCTTGTGGTGTTGCTATAATCCACCGTTGCATGCAAATGTAAAAACAGAGGGTGGGTTTATTCATTTTGTGAACAGATTACATATTCTTGAATCTCGTTAAATATTCCCTAAAAATAATGATGAAATATTTACCTACCACATGTAAAACGTTGACTAGGCTTGTTGAGACATTATAAAGATATTAACGTGGCAACGACCATCTTTGGATGCAATATTAAAAGATTATAGGCTAGGGAGGTGTAATTAATTACGAAATAAAGATATTTCTATATTAGCAAAAAATCTTTTAAAAAATATCATAAGATAATTATCAGAATATGCAATAACCTTATTAGTGACCTTTGACCTCTTACAAAGACGATCTTGCCACTTTTAATCGGCTAGTAATTTGTGTATGGTACATACGTGTCATATTTAGGTTTGTTGGTGGCCATGCGTGCAGTGATCAGAGTAGGAAGCTGATTGAGATCGTTTCCTTGATTATCTTCAGGCACCTTTCTGTCAACTACAATCAAATTATATATGACATATATTTATGAGCAAATAAATTGTACACAAAAACAATAATCCGAACATTTAATGAGGCCATAGTTTCACAAAACTCCCATATCTACTACGAGATCATAGCACTTTTGTAGCGATCTCTTATACATGGTGACTGGACACTTAAGAGAGTGCTATGGTCTTATAGTGGAGAAACAAGTTTTGTGAAATGATACATTGAACAATAACATGGTACTGTAATCGGACTATGAATAATTGTGATTGCAAAGAATAAATATATATATATATATGTGGCTGCCATAAATTAACATCTTAAATCAAAACTATTTATTTACTCGAACATTTCACAGAACAATATCAACAATTAGCGAGATCAGGCTGTGTTTAGTTTACCACTTAATGACACCTGTATACACACACTTTTCAATGGTGGCAAGTCTTGTCCCAGCTCACTGGTATCAACTTCATCCTCGGACTCGGAAGCTTCTCCAGACACTATCGTTCCCTTGGGAACGAAATAGGGATCTTGTACCTGAAAAATATATGTGTATATTGGTTGCAGTGTTGGCCCTGTTTATGGCTGGGTTACGGTAGTGATAATCCTTTGCTATATTTACTTACTGAAGTAAGTACATTATCCCGAGATTATGAAACTTTCTTGAGTACGATTTCATGCTAAACTCAAGGTTTTGTTCACAAATCCCCATATAAAATCTGAGCTTGAGTATGAAATCGTACTCAAGAGGTTTCATAATCTCAGGGTCTGGTCACAAGATTACAAAACATTTCGGGTACAATTTCATGCTCAAGCTCAAATTGTATATTGGGGGGCTTGTGAAAAAAAATCGAGTTGAGGATGAATTCGTACTCAAGAAAGTTTCATAATCTTGGGGCCTGGCCATAAGCAGGTCAAGTTGTAGTGTTGTTTCCCAACATTACTTTTGTCAATACTTATCATTATTTCACTAATGTAAACACATTTATTATTTGTCATGAAGCTAAGGTTATGAAAAAAAATTGAAAACTGTGTAAATCTACTTATTTGTTGCTATTGTTAATACTTATTACAGTTTTGAACTAAGTTGAATGTATTGAACCTGATGTTGTTGTCCCATGTTATTTCCTGAACAACACTGGGCAATGTCTAAGCTTTTCGTTTACTTTCAGGCGATCAAATGGATATGATCGACCATAATTTATTAATTTGCATCCTCTTTCTTAATATTACCATGTCTTCGTCATCAGACTCTGAGGCCTCGCCCTGTACCACTGTTTTATAATGTCCAATCTTCTCCATTATTGCCCCTCCTCTTATCAAACAATAGCTGGTAGAGTAACCTCCCTTTAATATCCTTTATTTCGTTTTAAATTTCTATTTACATCAGCTGTTTGTTAAATCTCTGCTGTCATCACTAAATATGTCTAAAATACATACGTAAATATAAATAATAAATACCAGGTATTCATGATTATTTGGCACAACCTATATTATTACTCAGAAAAATATCGAAATCATTATTCGTTTTTATAATTTTAAATCTCGGAATATTAGTACATCCGGTTTGAAAAGGATTGGGGTTTTGAAAACCGTTTCACACTCGTATTTTCTGTAATATTTACTTGGTGTTTACGAGTGTATCTCTAAAGTATTCCCACAGCATTGAATATGTCTGACATATCGTCTTCGGAAGAGTATGAACGGCAAAAGAGAAAGCGATACAGATCCAGATCAAACAGCCCACAGGACATTCGAGTGAGCAACGTGCTGTTTGTAGACAGTTTATTTATCCTCATTATTATCGGTCACCGTTGTGGGGGGAAACATAGCACGTTACGGCTACAATACTAGACTATTATAGCATCTATTGACACAGCTACATCGATTTAATTCAAGTTCAATTATATCCTACATCGGCACGCCAGCATTATCGACATTTCAAATGGCATTTGTCTTGTGTGAGCGAAATCTGTGTACGCCTGTAGGCGGGATGCGGTTATTTGGTACTCAAAATAAATTTAGTACCATTTTTCTTGGTATATTCGTACTTAAAACAGACAGTTCAGTTGACCAGTTACTTCCTTTCTAGAATATGACCAGGACGGAATTTGGCTTCATAAACACTGATAAAACAAACCCATATGTAAATATGTATACACATCATCATGAATATATATGTCCCAATATTTCGGCCAACATGGCCTTGTTCACGGGAGCTCGATGGTTATCACATTAAGTTATGTCCATGTTTAGTCCAGTGTCTCTCTGAATGGCCAGTATACAACAGTAGGGAAGTTGTTGGGTCATAATACAGTTACGTCTGTGACATATGTTGTTCATAGTGATAGTAGCAACACGTAGACGACACATGATTATGACATGTATGTATATATATATATATATATATCCTTGAGTTGCCGTTTTTTCCGTCACTTAACAAATTGTTGTTCGCAGAATACGATCGACATTCATAATCTAAGAAATGTTATACTTATCAGTATTAGTTGTCATTTCCCTTTAAAGCTGTACACTATTTTACTTTTGTTGTAGTATTATTTATCGACACCAAGAGATTATGTCCAGCATGTCAAAATTCTTCGGCTCGAGTAACTTTGCCTAATTACAGTCATGAAGAAAAACAAAATTGTCAAGATTGTAACCGATAGTGCCCACTTTTTGCGGTAGCTCTATTAGGCATAATTTAAATACAATGATATATAGGACTATAAAATAAACAGGTTAACATTGTTATTGATTTGAAATTTCAATTCAATGTGACCATTTATATGATAAAACAGGTAAGGATTGTCCCAACTTAGCATCCATAGATTAAAAAATTGACAAGCATCACATGATAATTTTATTTTAATTTGACAGTAGAGATGTAAATATTGCAGATGACAGGACTTGATTGAATGACTGTAATGAGTTTATGTTTTGGTTCATTTAAAAAACTGACATGTCATGATATAAGTGAAAGAATCATGAAAGCGACTCTAAACCCCAATTAAAACAAAAATAATTATTATTCTTTAATCATTTAATGTTCTTTCAGAAACAGAAGAAACACAAAAAGCACAAGCGACACCATCACGAGCACAGTGACAGTGAGAGTGATGGAGAAAGGAGATGTCCGAGGCGAGACAGACACCACCATGACCACAGACACGACAGGGGTCACCGAGAAGAGAAGTACGACCCACACAAGAAAATAAAGAAAGAACCCGATGATAATCAAAGACAGCAGAAACGAGACAGGGAGAAAAATGATGAAAGACGAAGAAAAGCCAGACAGCAAAGAGATAGGGCGAATGAAAACGAAGAAGACAACTTTCAGTTCGGACAAGGAGAGCATACTGGACCTGGTCAGGTTAAAAAAGAACCAAAAGAAAAGGAAAAACCCAATTTCGAGGTGTCTGGGAAATTGGCCGAAGATACGAACACTTACCGAGGGGTCGTGATTAAGTACAACGAACCACCCGAGGCTCGGAAGCCACGTAAGAAATGGAGGTTGTATCCGTTCAAGGGAGAGCAGGCTCTTCCTGTTCTTCACCTCCACAGACAAAGTGCTTTCTTAATGGGAAGAGACAGGCGCGTAGCAGACATCCCTGTCGACCACCCCTCTTGCTCCAAACAGCATGCAGCCCTTCAGTTCAGACAAGTTGAATGCCAAAGACCCGACGGAAGAATGGGTAGAATCGTGAAGCCGTACATGATAGATCTTGGCTCGGCCAATGGAACGTTTGTGAACAACAAGCAGATAGAGTCTCAGAGATATGTAGAACTCTTGGAGAAAGACGTGTTGAAGTTTGGATTCAGCTCGCGGGAATATGTTCTTCTGCATGACAAGGCAGATACCTCTGAATTACATGATGATAGTAGTGATGAGAGCAGTTGATGAGATTTCCAAATGATTACTCATGTATTGTTGATGGCATTATGTACATAAACGTGGTAATATAGACGTGTGAATATATGGGATTTTGTGTCAAATCCATTTTCGATTCAACGGGGAGTTTAGTCAGAAGGGGAATATAAAAATACAAGGTTCAGTTGATCAGTTGAGATAGCTTGTTATAAAAGTTTCATAAAATATTATACGGTATGTTCATGGATAAATAAACTACTGTTACCTTGACCTTTGACATCAGCCAATCACAGCCTAGACTGAAATTTGTACATATCACGATCAATGACATAAAAAAAAATATCATAATCTATAACTGTATTTTTATCATATGTATAATAAAGAAAGAAAAAACCTATACAATTAAAATGTTTATGACATTAAGAATGTCATAGGGTTTTCAAGTTTAACTATATTGCATGATACATATGCCATAATACGTATATGACCAAATAAACAGAACTATCAAGAGAGTTATACAGAGCTTGTGGCTTTATGATTTATTTTTTTTAAATTCTTCTATTACATTTCCATCATATCTTGGCCATCCATGTTATCACAATGTATATATTTCTGTATTCATTTCATCATTTTGTACAAAAGGAAACCGTATGTGTCTATTTTCTCATGCCAATGTGGTCTTGACTTCTGTTAATTGGAACATAGATGCACATGTTATGTACTCTGTATTTAATGTAAATGTTATCATAATTACCCATTTACATAGTCTGTCGCACCTTGTTATCACCCAAATACTCCTATTCAAAATATCGCCCTAGAAGAGATAAGCAAGTCTAGATTACTGGATAAATAATTTCAGTGTCTCCTTTCATATAAATATAATACCAATCAATATTATTTATATTTAAACTATTTACTTTCACCCTCTGAGTCTATGGATAGTCTACCATTTACAGTGTTAGAAATAATAAAATAACAAGGGGTCATTCTCCATAGGCCCAATGTTAATAGTGGTCAAATCTGTAATTTCCAGGGGGTCCTATAGATACCTTTAACATTGCAAATTTTCATATGACCCCAGGACCCCCTTTAAATTCGAACACTGCATTTATCATAATGAATATTCATAAATAGTGAAAGTAGAACATTTTCCATATTAAACAATTTCAGCAATGGAAAGCATGCAATCACAAAACATTCAACAAGCCTGTCAAAATTATGTTCAAATATTTTACACTGTTATAGTAATTTAGTCACGGCTAAGCATAATTGTCACTGGACTTTATTCATCTGAACACTCATCAGTTTGGTTCGGTTTGTTGGTAGTAGACGATGCATGGTATAGATGGTATAGAGTAGCTGATTGGATAACCTTTCAGGTGAAAGGCAGCAACTATAAACTGGTTGCAGTGAGGATGGATGATCTATTCTTATCCAACAGTGTACAATATTAAGGACACAATGTCAAAAGTATATTCAGTTATTTTACACTTAAAGTTATTTAGGCAAGGCTAATCATAATTAGGTCTACTTGTCAATATCACAATGTACATGATGCAGTTGGTGCAGGAAGGATATCGTCATCCATCGTGACTGTTCATTCTTACTGTGTAAGACATTGTGTGTTTGTGAATATTGTCCACAGTAATGTCACTGTATCTGTGGTAGATGGTCAGTCCCACATTGTTTTCAAGAAATATTTATATTTTCATAAAAATATGAATTTCAAGTGCTGAACATCATGATTTGACCAATACATGTATGTGTATGTATTGTGACAAATAAAATGCTGAAGAAACACAGCATTTAAATTTATAGGTTGTTGGTTTGTTAGGTACTTATTTTTCTGTTGGTGTAGATGGATTAAGGCTGTAAGCCTTTAATTATTTAGATTAACACCAGTAAGACAAATAGATTGATTGTGGTAACATCAAGTCGACATCAAGTCGACATCAAGTTGACATCACGTTGTAATGGAACAATACAGCATTAAAAATATATCAATACAACAGGCATCGCTATAAATTGATACAAAATATTTCCGAATTTACAAAATTTGTATCAGAATAAATTTTGAATGTCGGTAAAACTTATTTCGACTTTTGGAAAATAAAATGGACGTGAGCTCTAACAACATGGACGTGAACTCTACCACAAAAGGCAGGTGCGCGTTCTAATCCAAACGGAGTAATCCTCCTTCGAAGCGGTGGCGCTGTTCTTCCTGACTACAGGTTGGCGGCACATGGCAACGCATTGACGGGGATTTCTTAACCCATTCTAAAATTGGACATCTCATCCATAGAATAATTAGATGGCTCTAATTGCTAATCAATTATCTATTTAGCAGGGAAGCAAGGGCATTTAACCAGGTACGATGACAATTGATATATCTGCTGCAAATCGATTAAGCTAGGTTGCATATCGAGAGATGTGACACTAGGTGAGAGATCGATCAACAGCCTAGATCTTGTCATAATATGACTGATTAAATTGTGAAAATGTTTTACGAGATTTTTTAGACCATGTCAATTGTAGAATACTTTGGAAATCTGTATTCTCCAAAGTTTGGAGTATTTCCTAGTCATCAAGTGTGTAAAAACAAATATTTTCCACTGGATAGTAAACATTACTATTTTTATATAATATAATTAATTAGGACATCAGATTGAGTGTGAGTTGTATGGCTGCCACCAGCTCAAGTCTACACAGGAATTGAAAATACTGTCTAAAGGAAGTTTTTTTAAAATTCAAATTTACATAAAATATGGTCATAGTTTGCTGTGCAAGGTCACACGTTTAGAACTGTTGGTAGGCTAATTAGCATCCATCCTGGCATACTTTAATTAAACTATTTTGTGATAGCTATATAAACAGATTATATAATTTTGTAATTTACCATATCTGTGGTCTACTTTTAGTATATAATATGCTACAGGCAATGGAGTACTGAATACTACATGTATATTTATCTCGGATAATTCAAGTTTTAGGCCTATATACATTTTAATATTTGCTTTACATTAAACATGTTAAATCTATAGCATTTCTGTTAAGTCACCTGTGAGACAGTCTTAGTAGATGTTAATAAAATTAGATAAGAAACACCCACCACATATCAATTTGGTTGTATAAGAGTTATAGATTTAACTCTCATTCAATCCTAATTATTATGTTCCTAAAATACAAATCCACATAAATTGAAGAGGCATTGCTACGATATATAGCCTTGATGAACAAAATTAATTTTATTGATGTAACTTTCCACATATCACCCTATGACTGCATTTTATAAAGAAAAAACACAGACATTGGTTTCCGATTTCTTTGCGTTTTGCTAACACTGGATTTGCCTGCAGTCAGAACTATGGCTGGAGTCATGTGTGGGCTGGAGTCCCAGGGGGTGCAGTTCACAGCCCGACCGGTGCTGCGGACCCGCGAGAGTATTGTCAGTAGGTCATCTTCACGTCTTGGTCGTCCTGGAATCGGTGAGTTCACATATATATATTCTTTTATTCCTCCATAGGAGAGTGTTACATAATGACATATATAAATATGTACAGTAGACAAAGTTAATTACACAGCATTAGGCAGGTGTAGGTTATAGACAAGAATATCAGCCGTGGAATGCTTCGGAGGTTATCACAGTTCAGATTGTTCACGATGGCACATGCAAACTGGAGAGTTAGGTCGTCGTCTCATCAATCTGTGGGGGGTCTACTTGACAGGAGACACTCGACATGGTCCAAGTCTGGTTTTTTATGAAGGCAGACACTCAACTCTATCAGACTGCACCAAAGACTATCATGAATAGCTAACCCTGACTTTCTGCAGCAGCAAAGGGTTTTTGTTATTATTATACATTTGTTCATTAATTTCACCAAGCCACCCCCACTATTATATACATGTAACATAATATACTAGTACCTAGACTGCACATATTTAATACCACCAGTTATTTAGAATGTGGGATAAAAAAAAATACAATTAAAAAATATATATTTATTTTTGGCCTTGGGCTTTAATTATTATTTAAATTTGTTCAGAAAATTACTGGCAGTTGTGTTTTTTTAAATTTATGTTCAGAAAATATTTGTTTCTATTTATTTTTAACAAATCATCCTATACAAAATACAATAAAAACAACTGTGAAGTGCCATAAAAACTTTTTATCAATCCTATCTACTTTACAACACTAACAAATGTTTTTCATTTTTTATTTCTTATGTGCAGTAAATCAGTTATGTGATATATAATAGTTACCCACATGATTTCTGCAGTGTACAGGTTTTCACAAGCTGAAATTCATCGTACACTACTAAACCAAATATTTTTAATTTGTATTTAATTTATTTATTATTAAGTTATACTAGTTCATTTGCTTCCATTGGATCTGGTATTTGAAAAGTATATCTCAGCATAATATCATTAGCATCAAAACCTAGGTATAATTGACACCTGAAATAATACCCACTCATAGGCAGGTACTATCAATGCTTCTTCATAAATCAGGTACAACCTGCTGTGATATTGAGAAGACAGGCCAGAAATCTGGAGTGCTTCACCCACCCCAACAATATAGATTATTTCCAATTTCTTCTAATAACATTGATATCCAACAATGTGTAACTTGCAGTAAATCAAAGGTGATCCACGGGCATGCACCAGCAAACACTTTATTATAAAGCAGATAGACACACAAATAACACCAATCGACAAGATTATTTATAACTTTCTGCAATCGAATGAGGTTGTGTGGCAGTATCGCTGTCAACACAAAAAAGAATGAATTGATTTAGAGTAAATATTCATGATAGAGATTGTGCTGAAGATAGTTACCGGTTGTTAAGGGGTTTAATGCAGATTTAAGGTCTTGACAATGGTTTATAGCACTTGCTTTTATTGCTCCATGATCGTGGTTGATTTGTTGTAGTAAAACATTTACTTGCTGCTATTTTCTTGAAGCTGCTATTGTAATGTGTACACGCATGTCTAGCTATAAGCCAGCCTCGAGCTGACAAAGTGGATCAATAGATGTTATGACTTATTAAATTAATGCTTGTGCTAAATAAACTTTCAGCAATTGGTGTTATATAATCTTTCAGTTGATATTAAGACTGCTATATTGAACTGTAATAATTATTAGAAGGTATTAATATCCTATTTTTACTTGATACATACAGAATTATGTAACAGGTTTATCTATGCTATGTATATCTATATATATTCGGAAGTCATTGCTTAATTGGGAAAGATATTTGATTATATTTATGGAGTTAAATATTAGATTGTTGTTATATACTCTGGATATAAATTTAATATACTACATGTACGTACAAACTCCATAATATGTTTTAAACTGTAATAATAATACAGTCGAACCCCGTTGTGTCGAACCTCGGGGGCCCATTCGATAACTTCGATACACCGTGTCATTCGAGACGAA